>PVIY010017223.1:0-49917 GCA_004026745.1 Myrmecophaga tridactyla
AAAAAAAAAAAAAAAAAAAAAAAAAAAAAGTTATGGTCAATGATCAGCCATGCCCACTCATGGTCTTGTGGAAGAGGATTTTTAGGTATTTTCTGTCACCAGCATGCTATCCAGGGGCAGTTGCCTTCCTCAAGAGTAGGGGATATGCACCAGTAGTCACTCTGCCAAAAGAGCACTTCACTGTTCATTGCCATAATTCACCAGCCTCTTCTTCCCACTTTTCTCTGGATGCTGTATAGTGTTCTACTGGCCTCTGGAGTTCAAAATAGGTGCATCAGACACTCCTGCTTGTTTAATAGTTTTTTCTAGTGAGACTGAGTCCTGGAGCTTCCCATTCTGGCATCTTTCCATAATCCCCCATCTTTTGTTTTCTGTGGGAGACATTGACCATAATTCTAAACTTTGTAAGGAAAAAAGAGGTAGTAAATGCAGGAGATAATAAATAACTGGTGGATCAAGCTTACTATTATTGAGAAGATAGGATGGGAAAAAAACAAAATCAAAGGCAATAAACATAGAGAGCACCTCTTCTACTGAGATTAGAGAGGATGATTTGATGGCAGATACAACTATATATAAATTTATAGATGTGGGCATAGGAAACTGTAACTTTACAGGCATTAGGTTCATATTTCTTTATGATGAAAGAGAAGGTATCACCTATGGGTTGGTGAGTTATATGACATATGGACTGAAGAAATTTATTTTTAGATTTAGATAACAGACTGATATTCATCCCCAATATTTTAAGAAACACATTTCAGACATCACAAGAAGATACAAAACTAGCTAAAATATAATCCTTGACTTGGAAAAATTACCCTGTAAATGAAAGATGCACAGGTTCCTTTGCATGATATTTGGTAGCCTGTATTATCAATATGTGAAGTATTGTGAAGTCTCAGAGTACCAAAAACAAATGATCATTTTTAACATCATGTGAGGTGGGTAGCTTAGGTATTTTCTGAATTTCATTTCAATTTGAATCTTAGCTTTGGAATACTACCTCCCATAAACTTACTTCTTTCTTTGTAAAGTAAGATGTCCCATTTTATCCCAAATGCACCTCTTTCATGTCAAGAGGGACACTTTAGTACTAGTCCTCATTATCTTGGTTCTACAAACTTTAATCAGATATCTGAATGTCACTCAGTTTTCCCAAACCAAAGAAGTTTAATCATTCCTATCTTCTGTATACAATGTCTGTGATCCCTTTTGTGAATGGTTTACATAGTAATAGGAGTAGTGTAACTATATAAATGAATAAGCACACCTTGCTTATTCATGTTCTTGTAAGATAATGCTTGGTCAGATTAGCACTTAACACTTAATATATGTTAATCATTCTAATTATAATTATTACAAATTGTTGCTGCCTTGTCTATTATTTATTTTTCTTTCCAGTTTTCCTTCCTCCTTTCATCCACCTTCCATCCTTCTATTTCTTTGCTGTAGACTTTCCAGTAAACCATCAAAAACCTTTCATCAGTTGTCCATTCCTTCCATGATCATATACAGGGTTGAAAGATTTCCTGTACTAGACTAATCCACATCTAAACTTCCCCGAAAAATTAGTCTAAGTATTTAAAATTGCAGTCACTATATCTAATGAGATAATCATCCTAAAACTCAGAAATTTTGTATCATGATACAAAGAAGTGTTGAAGTTGTGGAAGTCTGGTTCTGGATTTTAATTTCAGATCTGCTTTTAATGTTTTGTGTACTTGGGCAAACCACTTTATTAATCCAATTCTGCTTCAACAGCAAAATGTATTTGAGGAGTTGTAAGGGAAGTGTTGAGGATTTGTTAGAGTAATCTCTAAATTTGGACACTAAAATCCTATACTTGTATATAATTAAGACACAGAAAACTGAACAAACTGTATTTCACTATTTCTCTTCAGTTCATTATCCAAATAACCCAGAATTAAGTGTTACCTGAATTCTAACTTCAGCACCATCATTAATTAGTTATGAAATGTTGGTATATCACAAGCTCTTTGGGTCACAACTTTATCATATGACTATTATAGATATTGGATGGAAAAAACATTTGAAGAGGTAATGGAATCATGAGGAGGAAAACCTCAGAACCAGACAAGTCAATCAACTTAATCTGCTCATTGCTTATACTTTGACATACTGATACCATGAAGGTCTCAACAGACTGATGGCAATTTAACAAATTGCCATAATTATTTTATATATAAAAATAGAATTGTTGATATTACCAGAGCTCTGCATGGGCCTGAGCAACACCAGTGAATTATCTTCTATAACAATGCTTATAGACTGCTTAACAGCATATGGTTAGTTAGATGATATAATATTTATCCACATTAATCTAAGGAAACTTGATGCATCCTGTCCACAAAAGGCAAATATTAATACCTTTCATTAATCTTGATCTGTTTTAAAGCCAAAGTTTCCACAAGGTGGCTTTTCATTTTCATTTTCTGGACCATTATGTGTTGATTTCTTAGTATATCTAAGTAGCATATCTACTATTCTTTGGGAATGAAGGTAAACAAAAGAATCAGGAGGCAATGCTCTTGTTCTGAAAGAGCTTAAATTTTAGGAAATAATAGATTTGCATGTAGAAATTAATATTAATGATAATTACTGATAATATTTACTGAGCTCTCAGCATGTGTCAGACACAGTGCTAAGTACATTACATTTCATATTCACAATAATCTTCTGAGAAACATACCCTTATTATTCTTCTTTTATGACTGAGGAAAAATAACCCTAAATGGATAATGTAGCTTGCTCAAGGTCAAACAGAAAGTTAGTGATAGAACAAGGATTAGAATTTAAGCAGTCTGTTTCTAGAAAAGTTATTCAAAGTATGCGTTTTTGGGGGGGTGTCAGAGAAGAGCCTTGGGTGAGCTAGAATAAAGGTGTTAAGTTATAGGCCTATTAAATATTGGAAATGAAAAAATAGCAATGTAGATTTTATCTTTTCAGGTTATGAAGAAATCATTATATGTGTGTGTTTTAGAAATTAGTATATGTGTTTTTAAACATGAGAAAAAAGCTGTTTCTAACTCAAAGATGTTTTTAAAATGCAAGAATTTCTCACCTTCTGTTTTAATTTGCTCTGTAAACATCATGTTATTTTTACTTTTCAAATTTACAAAGTTTCAATCACCAACTACAAGAAACAAAAAACAACAAGACTTGATGACTTCAGTCAAGTGCCCAAAATGTGTCTTAAATGTTTACACTTAATGAATTTAGAAACTATCATACCAGCCATCATATGGCTTTTAGAATATTCTTAAAGCTGTGATAGTTACATGTTGTGTGAAATAATATTTACAAACTTGAAATTAGTTTCTTCTGGAAAAGTCTTCATAAGGGCCACTGAAAAGAGGACTTTTTACAGGTGAATGGTTCATATTTGGTCCTTTCTTCCTTGGGGGCCATCTTAAGAATGACTACCTTTGTTCAAATGTAAAGTCTTTTAGGGCAGAGTCCATGTTAGTTATATTTCTCTGCTTCCTATAATATCTAATGCACCACTTACTGCATAGTAAGGATTTAAATATACATTGAATATATTAATGGAGATAGAATAGTGAACTTTTAATGCTTTGCTTGTTTGTAACTCCCGTACACAAAGAGAAAATTTAAGTTCTTTTCTATTACTCACCTATCATGGGTTTCATATGTGTAAAGATTGAGTTACAATCAAAGCAGGCCCATAAAGTCCATTTTGAACATCCCTACTTTAGAGGAAATCCAGAGCAATGAGAGTTAAAAATAAGAAGAGAAAAATTCAACTACATAATTGATCTCAAAACAAGATAATTTTTTTCCTGTGGGTATTAGATGGAATAGAAATGCAACTTGGTGTCAGGCTGAAACTGCAGGACTTCTGGGCTATAACTATAAAAGCAGAAGAGACAGTGTGGTGCGATTGTGGCTCAGTGGCAGAATTCTTGCCTGCCATGCCAGAGACCTGGGTTCAATTCCTGATGCCTGTACATGCAAAAATATAAAAGCAGAGGAGACAGCTGTTTGACTCCTGTGATTACCATAGAATAAGAGTGTCTTAACATAAATGGGAACAGAGATAGATTTATTGCTTGAAACTGGAGTCCATGTTGGGCATGTCCTGCTTGTAAACATAAGTTGAAAAATGCTTCTGAGGACTGATGACTAGAATTATAATTTATTAAATGCTGAGTGCTTACAGAGGAGGGGAAAACTAGTATAAATTCATGACCACCAATTGTGATCTCACAAATATCATTCTAGAGCAGGAACACTGTACCACCAGAATATAAACTAGTTCTAGACTGGAGTCTATAAAAACAGTAGAAAGCAATTGCAAAACTTCTGAACAAGAAACAAAGAGGGGTGAGAGGCATGTCCCTCCTTTGGGCATGGCTGTATTAACCTCTCTAATGTGTACTCTCTCCATTTAATAAACTTCATTACTTATGCTTACTGACCTTCTCATCTCTAATTTCTTTTAGTATCGAGACTATCAAACCTGGATCAAAGGCTCAGATGACATCATTGTCAATAGGGCACAGCTTACATATTCTGATGAGCCCAACAGGAGCACTTTCAGAAGATCCAAGGAGAACAGCATCTTTCATGTAAGACACTGGCCCTCAAGACCTGCATTTCCATAAGTCATGTTCCCTCCTTTTCCCTTCCCTTTCCCCAAAAGAAATTCTTCAGGTATTCTTGCTCACTTCCTCCTTTGCACATTGCCTATGTATCATTCCTGCACTCTTTGTAACATCAACCTTCTCCTCCTAAAGGAGAACACTGCCCTTAACTAAACAGGACCTCCATCCTTCACTTCTGTTTGTAATGGTTTTTAGATTGGATCATGCACAAAGCTTACTTTCTGACCCTAGCATTGGGAAACAAGCAAAGGTTTGGCTCAGAGCCAACAAGGTGAGTAATCATGCCAGCCCTCTGAATCCAGCCCAGAGCTGCCAGGGTAGGAAATCAGGCTCACCAGCCCTCTGGATCTTGGGAGTCAAGGGTGAAACCAGACAGCCCATCTCCTAACATCTAAGGTTAAGCCACTGGAAATCTGTCATCAATGTGGAGAGTTGGGACACTAGAAGCAGAAGTGCCCCCCAAAGACCAGAGGAGACCTGAATATGGAAAGAGCTTCCAGGACCCTATCCAAAAGTCAGAAAGGCAGGACACTGGGCCAAGAGTGCATTAAGCCCCCAAAACGGAGCAAAGCCTCTCCAAAAGCCTTGTTTGCTGCCCCAAACCAAGACAGAAGGGGCCTGGGGCCAATAGCTCCATGAATCTTGCTAAAGAATATTGAAATTGCAGAGCCTGGGTGTCTCTAGATGTCATAGTGTAAGATTGTTAATTTTTTAAATTGATACAGGAGCCACATATTCTGTCCTAACCTCTCACTACAGCACTCTTGCCTCTCAAACCTATCCTATAATGGGAGTAAATGGGAAGTCTTTGACTCTAGCCGTCATCCCACCTCTCCTTTGCTCAGCAGTCCTAACTTTTTTGGGAATGCACTAGCATAGGTTCTAGCCCTCCTACATTTGGAATCTAGTTCCTTCTTTCAATATGTAGATGATTTACTAATATGCAGTCTTACAAGAGAAGCCTCCATCAGGGAAACCATTGCTACCCTTAATTTCCTAGATAAATGAAGTTACTGAATTTCACCTTCTAAACCTCAAATTGCCTAACAAAAGATTATTTATCTTGGGTTTCTCCTCACCCCAGGGGAGTGCTCTTGGTCATCTGAAAGAATCTGGGTTATACTCTCAGTGCCACCCACTGAGGTGCAAACCCAAACCAAAACATAAAAAAGTAAGCATTAAAGGGCAGCAAGGAAGTGACACATTTTGAAATTGTTACTGCTTCAAAAGTACATTTTGACAAGTTTTATTGTAATGATAAGTGCACATTGTGAGATATTTGCTTGGAGACAGTTTCCAAAATTACTTTGATAGCTAAAGTATAAAAGATATAAAGAATGTGTTTTTTTATTAAAAGGAAAAGGAGTGCAGTATAGTCCTTATATTGAATGAATAGCTGTTACAGAATGAGGAAAGTAAAACAAAACATGAATGGATATGGAAAGTGTAAAATGTTTTCAGAGAAAGAAATTTTGGTCAAAGTTAAGGAAAGTTTAATGAGTCTAAAATATGCTAATACAAAACTAAAACTCAGTTTTCTGTTTCAGTGGCAGTTTTCTTAAGTCGTTATTCCAACTTCAGTCAAAGTTTTCCTTAAATAGTAGTGTAAACAGTAAAATATCTATATAGTTTAGCAAAATAACTTCTTATGTCTGTGTTAAAATTAGCATACCCTTAGTTGTTCCAAACAAAACTTCTAAGTCTTTTACTGAACTTTAAATAAAAAAAAAAAAAAAAACATTTTTCAAACCTCATTATCTTTTACACTTTGCTTTTCTAAGGTCAACCTTAAATATATATATATCTTTTATTCTAAAAAGTTGCAAAAATATATTCTTTCATCTTATTATAAAGTTAAGTGCTAAAATAATTAAATTCATTTAGTATAAATTGCATAAAAATTTTCAGTGTTATAAGTAAATTTCCTTGTTGATTGTATTGTTTCACTCTAATGCTTCTTTAAAAGTGTTGGCAGTAAACTACATATCAAAAATTCATCTTCAGCAAAAAGCCAGACAAATATATAAATTATGTTCTGTTAACAAACATAATCCTAGTTATGTTAAAAAGAAACTAAACTTCTGCTTTAACTAAAGTATTTGGCAATTATGTTTCAACTTTAAATAACTCTAACCTCCCATGGAATATTCTTCCACTGTCTTCAGTTTGTTAGAAAGAACACCATACTTGAAGGAGAATAAGGGCCCACCCAATTGTAGAGAATAAAAGAATTTATTAATGATCTTGCAAGAATTGGCACCAACCCAAAAAATGTTGGCAAGCACACTGAGCAAATAAAGCAGTGATATTTATCTAACCTGCAAGTCCCTCCCCTGTTTCTCCACTGATTAGATACTCCAGAGTGTACAGCCTATCTTGATAATCTAACTAATTTGAACTTCCTGTGGAAGGTTCCCCCATTGTTTTTGTTTTACATTTTTAATGACCCTGCCCATTAAGGATTTGGTACCAGTTCTAAGCTTGTGTCAGAGGCCCTCCCCTTTCCCTGCCTACCATCATTTTGTGTGAAAGCTAAACCTAGTTTGATTCTTACGAATCCCCTCTCTTTTCCTTTTAAACCTTTAGTTTTCACATTTTTAGTCTCTTCTTCAAATCTGAAAAGAGCTATTTCACACTCTTCAGCATAGGGATCTTCCTCTTTAAGGAGGTTCTTGATGAGTTTCTGAACTAACCCTTGTTCACCTAGGATAATGCTGCACCTAAGTATTGTGAGTACCCCAGCTATGATGCTTAAAGAAGTTAGCATGGATAGTTGCACCCTTTTCCATTCCCCAAACCAATTTCTAATCACCTCATAAGGGGGTCATCAGTGCCTGAATTTTTCACCAATTCTTCAGATAGGGCCCTCAGATCTTGTAAAACTTTGATGATAGTTCCATTTGGGACTGCACTATTGGGGATAAATGTAAACAATTAGCCCTGACCATAAGGCAAACACCTTCCTTTTTGGCTAACATCATGTTTAGGGCCATCCTATTCTACTAGGTCATTCAGCTAGTAGTATCCAACTGTTCTGCTATTTCCTCAACTGCATCCTTTGCTGATTAATCCAATCCACATTTTTGCTGATGATAATCCGCTAGAATTAGGATGACTCAAATCCTGCAGGTACTTTGTTTTTAGCCTAAAACTCATTTGGGATTTCCCTTGGCACCCCTACACTGTCTAAATCAACTTGATCTTCCTCCCTTTCAAATGCCATGGTGAATGGGATGGCCAGTTGGACCAGAGCACAGGTGCCCTTCCACTTCTTGGGCAAAATTCATCACAGGATGCCCTTTCTGCAGTTGTAACAAAGGCCTACTCATCGCATGCTGAAACTGGAGAAATTGTCAGTACTATCCTCAGTCACATCCCATGTTTGGACATGCAAGACCATGGTCTGAAGGTCTTGGGGCTCTTCTTCCCATCTAGAGAGACAGATAGAGTGGTTTCCTGAAGCAAGGCAAGAAGCCAGTATGGCCTTGATTTTTCTGCTCCTGACTGGAGGGAAAAGAGAGGACAATGTACTGCAAAGTTCACCAGGAGTAGTATTCTAAAAAAGGAATACCATGCACTTGAACTCCTTTTCATGTTCCTCCATACCCATTGGGAAGGGCACAACAAGAACAGTGTGTCAGCCTGTTACATAAGCATAACAGTTGCTTTTGTCTAGACTCTGGACTGTATATTTGATCAATTTCACCCAGGCATCTGTATATCCCTACCCTTATGGTTTGCTCCAAATTTTCTGCTCTGCCCACCCTGACAACTTTGGAATTATTCTGTATTGGGGCTATGGAAGAGTTCCAAGCATCAAATATTAGGCCTGGAGGACAGGATCTCTTCCCCCCAGGATGTAACTTACCCTTTGCAAATATCTTTGGAAGCCTCTCTTACCCCAAACTGCCTCAGCTCAGCATCGCCTTCACCCTCCACCAGTTACCTTCTTGCAGTAAGTTCTCATTATTCAGCTTCCACTCTCCAGCAAATGCATTCTTTTTTTTTTTTTTTACATGGGCAGGCACCAGGAATCAAACCTGGGTCCTCGGGCACAGCAGGCAAGCGTTCTTACCTGCTGAACCACCATGGCCTGCCCTGCATTCTTGTATAAAGTCTCCTTATTTAGTATATGCCCTCCAGCATTTATAACCCTGCATGCCTAAAACAGCATTTAAATTTTAAACTTTACCAAAGGAAAGCTGCTAACTCCAAACTTAACCCCCTATTTCTGAAAAATAAAGCTAACAGGGACTTACTTAAATCTTGCCCCCCAACTTCTTAACACTAAGCCTTAAAAAAAAAAAACCCTATCACACACACACACACATACCACCTTGGACAACCATTTTTCTCATTCTCTTAAAATGCTACCCAGGTGGCTCTGTTTTTCCCTGAAATAAAGCCTTTGCTTAAAATCTTTTGTTCCACATCCTTCCTTCTTGGTGACTTTGCAGAGTTTGCCTTCAACAAACTGCACAGCTTGGCACTTTAAACCTTCAGTTACATTCATTACCAATTTGATAGGGTTTGTTGCATCCTGAATTTAGCTAGAACCTCTGCTAGTGCATTCCCAAAAAGATGAGGACTATTCAGCAGAGGAGATGTGGGGTGATCCCCTGCACTCAGGGAAAATTCACCACCTCCAAGAACTTGGGTGTGTCCACTTTCCCAGCCCAAGACTTTCAACTTCGGACCCCAGCCACCATAGTTCTGTCTCCAAAGTCATTTCCCCCCAGCACATCTCTTCCCTGACCCTCCTGGTTCCAACTGGCAGTGGTTTTTAATTTTTTATAAGGATGCTGCAACACTCTTGCTGTCCTTCTATGTAGTAGTTTCGAGTTGTGCCCATTAGCCAGTCCCATGGGTATTATTAGGCCCTTTTCCAACAAGCTATTCCCAGCTTCTGGAATGCATAGCAGGGTCCTTATAATTTGGTTATCTTCCCAATAAATATCAGTAAGTTTGAAAAAGGGTACTTTAAATCTTTCCCCTTTCACCTCTGAATCTGTGAGGGAGCTACTGAGAATCTGATCTCCTTTGCAATATGTGTCACAGAAGATCTAGTTGCCCTAGTGTCCACCAAAAATGTAATTTCTCCCTGATAGGGGCACACCTTTAGATTTTCCAAAGGTTCCCAGTGGGCTCTTGAGATTAGGAGGCTTTAACCTCCCTAATTTTCAAACTTCATCAGGGATATCCCTTGACCTTCTTTCTTTAAATTCGGGCATTCCACTTTGAAATGACCAGGTTTCCCACAGTGATTACCCCCTGCTGAGTGTTGTGCCCTCCTCACTCCTTTATACCCTTTGACCCAGACTGTTTTTCATTTTACCTCTGCCTGACTCCTCCTTGCTTTATCTCTAATCCCTTCTTGACCATGTGATTGACCGGGCTCAACATGAATTTAACTTGTTTCTTCTGCTTTCCTCTTCCCTTTTCACAGCTCACTCTCACCAATGGCATGGCAGGGGAAACTTTTCAGTTAAGTGAATTGGTTTTTGTCACTTGGTGGGAAGCCTGGGGAACATCCAGCCAGCATTTGCATTTGCCTCTTTGGCAAGCTTGACCCTGGTCCATCTCTGGCACTGGTCCCCACACCCAGAAGGGCCAGTGACTAGGCAGTCCTGGGGGTGTGAGGGTGGGGCCTGTGTGGTAGAGGGGTTTGGAGCTTAGAGGAGGGAGCTGGGAGGGTGGTGAGCCCATGCTCTCAGGACCAATTGACCCACGTTGAACTATTGTTCACATGGAACAACTCTCCACTTTGGTCTTCAAAGTTCTGATTTAAATATTTGCTATTATCATCAAGATAATAGCTGAGCCCCTGCCCTGGGCTTCAGGGCTCACTGAAATGGTCTTCCTACTCATCCCAGTGTAGCATCCATGGGATTGGTGATTCCAGGTGGTGCCATGAGGCAGTATTGCCCGTCCTACTCCCATCCCTCTCTCATGTGTCTTGACTGTCTGCAATGGCCAAGTATGGGCCCAATGCTTTAGTGCCATCCATTTTCACAACACTGACACTAAACAGTTTTGTACATTCCCCCTCTGACTTGCTTCCCACCTCCCTCTTATACAACACCTCAAGTCAGACAAACAACAAAAGCCCATGCCTGTGCCAAAGAAGGAACAGGTGATTCTGCAAGTAAATTAATATGTGGAAGCAAAGAAAAGGGCCCAATTGGGTCTTAAAGGCCATCATCACCAATAAAGTTGAATACAGCAAAACATCAGGACAAAACTGCACTCTTAGACTTTATTAATAACTCTCTTTAGTGGTTGATCCTTCCACCTGTCTATTTTCTGGATCTTTTTCTGAATGTTAGTCCAAGATCCCTATACATCCTTGGGCTGCAGGACTATTAGGGTCTGTCCCAGAATATTTCCTTAATTGGTTTCTCAACTTTTGCAGATAAGCAGAGAGAGGTTTGTTTAAGTTCATTCCTCAAAACAAAACAAAATACAAAAAAGAAATGTAATACCTAAGAAGATTTTGCTGGAAAATATGCATCTTTAATTTAACTAAGAATCCCTTGTGTGTCTTTAATCATCCAACCTTTCCTTGGCTCAGCTACTTGCCTAAATAAATTAGAAAGCAGGTATCTTTTCTGCCACTCAAGTAATTCCAACATTATTGCTCATAAGTAGTTGGTAGGTCCTCTTCAGAGACATCATAACCTTCTTAGGAGTCTAATTCCGCATTGACAGTTTCATCGAGCTTAAACTCCTACAGGAAAATGCTCCCACATCAAGATAGTTCTATTCACCCATTTGCTTCATTCTTATTAGTAGTAAGTCTTCAATTCCTGCATTTGGCAAATGGATTATTATTGAAAAACCCCAACTCTGCATTGAGTGGTCACATACCACTTTAAAATAGTTCTAATGAACATGTATTAGTTAGGGTTCTCTAGAGAAATAGAAACAACAGGGAAAACTTGCAAATATAAAATTTATAAAAATGTCTCATGTGACCATGGGAATACAGAGTCCAAAATCTGCAAGATAGGCTGTGAAGCTGATGACTCTGATGGAGGGTCTGGATTAACTCCAAAGGAGAGGCTCACCAGCTGAAGAAGGAATAGCCTGTTTCTTCTGAATCCTCCTTAAAAGGCTTCCCATGATTAGATTAAGCATCATTCATTGCAAAAGACACCCCTTTGGCTGATTACAAATGGAATCAGCCATGGATGCAGCTGATGTGATCATGACCTAATCCTATGAAATGTCCTCATTGCAACAGACAGGTCAGCACTTGCCCAATCAGACAAGCAGGTACCATAATTTGGTCAAGTTGACACATGTCCCTGACCATGACAGTACACCCCTTGTCAACTTGGCAACTATATATATCACCTTAAACCATGCCCAATTTCCAAATATAAACAATAAAACACATTTTTTTCTTTTACCTGACAATACTCAACTGTCCTGCATATAACTGGAAACACATTAAATCTCTCCAGAATAGGACGCAAATCTTTGCCAACATTCATTCTTAAACTTGATATCTTACAACTTAAATAGTATAACATGAACAAAACAGCATTACAGTCCTTGTTTTTGTAACTGATCACATGGTCGAAGTTCATATTTATCACTACCTTCTTCCACTACCCTTTCCATGTACCCTTTACCCTCAGCAAGCATTTCAGCTGGCCATGTTCTTTGCCTGGTGGGGTGACCTTCATTCCTGAAGTCTCAGAGCCATTGGTAGTCCTGCTTGGATTGTGTTGTTGCAGTTTTCCATTGATTTTAATCACAGGGCATGGTAGTATTAAAAGACACCCTAGGGGATCTCCTATATACCAAGAAAATTCTTCTTTACCTCCATTATGTAGTTGCAGTCCTGCTTCCTCCTGATAGTCAGTGTCAATTACCCTAGACAATAATGTAATCCACTTCTTGATTTGTTGATCCAGTGGCATCAGTAGCCGAAAGTGACCAGGTGGCAGTCTTAACTAACAGTTCAGTGGAATCTTTGTTGTTTCTCCTGGAGGAAGCAATCCCCGTTTTGGAACTAAAATCTGTAGACCAGCAGAGCTCAGGGTTGCAGGGATAGAAACCAAAAATTTTCCTAGTGGATCATGAGGGGTAATAGTGAGTGGTATCACTCCCATTTCCACCTCTTGGTTCCTGGACCCATGGATCCTGGCTATGGGAGAAACAGCACCATACAGCAGACACTGATTCAGAGCATGTACAGCCTCCTGGAGAACATTACCCCAGCCTTTCAAGGTATTGCCACCAAATTGGCACCATAATTGAGTTTTCAAAAGGCCATTCCACTGTTCTATCAATCCAACTGCTTCTGGATAATGGGGAACATGGGGAGACCAGAGAATTCCATGAACATGTGCCCATTCCCACACTTCATTTGCTAGGAAGTGTGTTCCTTGATCAGAAGCAATGCTATGTGGAATACCATGATGATGGATAAGGCATTCGGTAAGCCCACGGATGGTAGTTTTGGCAGAAGCATTGTGTGCAGGGAAAGCAAACCCATATCCATAGTATGTGTCTATTCCAGTTAGAACAAATCACTGCCCTTTTCATGAAGGAAGTGGTCCAATGTAATCAACCTGCCACCATGTAGCTGGCTGGTCACCTTGGGAAATGGTGCCATAGCAGGGGCTAAGTATAGGTCTCTGCTGCTGGCAGATTGGGCACCCAGCAGTGGCTGTAGCCAGGTCAGCCTGGGTGATTGGAATTCCATGTTGCTGAGCCCTTGCATGACCTCCATCCCTACCACCATGACCACTTTGTCCATGAGCCCATTGTGCAATGCAGGAGTTGCTGGGGAAAGAGGCTGACTGGTATCCACAGAATAAGTCATCTTATCCACTTGATTATTAAAATCTTCCTCTGCTGAAGTCACCCTCTGGTGTGCCTTCACATGGGACATGAATATGTTCATGTTTTTAGCCCACTCATAAAGGTCTATACTCATACTTCTTCTCCAGACCTCTTTGTCATTAATTTTCCAATTATGGTCTTTCCAAGTCCTTGACCATCCAGCCAAACCATTAGCAACAACCCATGAGTCAGCATATAAATGCACCTCTGGCCAGTTTTCCTTCCAAGCAAAATGAGCAAACAGGTACATTGTTCGAAGTTCTGCCCACTAGGAGGATTTCCCCTCACCACTGTCCTTCAAAGACACCCCAGAAAGGGGTTGTAATGCTTCAGTTGTCCATTTTTGGGTGGTACCTGCATATCACGCTGAACCATCTGCAAACCAGGCCTGAGTTTTCCCTTCCTCAGTCAATTCACTGTAAGGAACTCCCCAAGAGGCCATAGCTCTGCTCTGGGAAAGAGAAGGTAATGTGGCAGGAGTGGAGACCATGGGCGTTTGGGCCACTTTTTCATGTAACTTCCTCGTGCCTTCAGGACCTGCTCTGGCTCTATCTCGTATATATCATTTCCATTTTACAATAGAGTCCTGCTGTACATGCCCAACTTTATGGCTGGGTGGGTCAGACAACACCCAGATCATGATAGGCAACTCAGGTCTCATGGTAACTTGGTGGCCCATGGTTAAGCATTCAGTCTCTACTAAGGCTCAGTAGCAGGCAAAAAGCTGTTTATCAAAAGGAGAGTAGTTATCTGCAGCAGAAGGTAAGACTTTGCTCCAAAATCCTAAGGGTCTGCATTGTGATTCTCCTATAGGGACCTGCCAAAAGCCCCAGACAGCATCTCTATGTGTCATTGACACTTCCAGTACCGTTGGATCTGCTGAATCATATGGCCCAAGTGGCATATCAGCTTGTACAGCAGCCTGGATCTGTCACATAGCCTCTTCTTGTTCAGGTCCCCACTCAAAATTAGCAGCTTTTCTGGTCACTCGATAAATGAGCTGGAGTAGCACACCCAAATATGGAATACATTGTCACCAAAATCCAAAAAGACCAACTACACATTGTGCCTCTATTTTTGGTCATAGAAGGGGCCAGATGCAGCAACTTATCCTTCACCTGAGAAGGGATATCTCAACATACCCCACACCACTGGACACCTAGAAATTTCACTGAGGTGGAAGGCCCCTGTATTTTTGTTGGATTTATCTCCCCTCCTCTGACACAAATGCCTTACCAGTAAATCAAGAGTAGTTGCTACTTCTTGCTCACTAGGTCCAATCAACATGTTATCATCAATATAATGGATCAGTCTGATGTCTTGTGGGAGGCAGAAATGATCAAGGTCTCTGTGGACAAGATTATGACATAGGGCTGGAGAGTTGATATACCCCTGAGGTAGGAGAGTGAAAGTATATTGCTGACCTTGCCAGCTGAAAGCAAGCTGTTTCTGGTGGTTCTTACTAATAGCTATTGAGAAAAAAAGCATTTGCCAGATCAATAGCTGTATACCAGGTATCAGGGTATGTATTGATTTGCTCAAGCAATGATACCACATCTGGAACAGCAGCTGCAATTGGAATTACCACCTGGCTGAGCTTATGATAATCCACTCTAATCCTCCAAGACCCATCTCTTTTCTGTGCAGGCCAAATAGGAGAGTTGAATGAGGATGTGGTGGAATCACCACCCCTGCATCCTTCAATCCAGTGTTGCTTCTGATTTACTATTTTGCTGGTTAGGGGCAGTTCTAGTGGCTTCCACTTGACCTTTCCCACCATAATAGCCCTCACTGCATGAATTAGAGAGCGAATGTGGGGGATTCTGCCAGTTGCTCAGTATGTCTATACCAATTATACATTCTGGAACTAAGGAAATAACAACAGGATGGGTCTGGGGGTCCACTGGACCCACTGTGAGATGGGCCTGAGTTAAAACTCCATTGGTCACCTGGCCTCCATAAGGCCCCCTCTGACTGGTGGTCCAGGGTGATGTGTTGGGTCCCGTGGAATTAATGTCACTCCTGAACCAGTGTCTAATAATGCCTGAAATATCTGATCATTTCCTTTTCTCTAATGCACAGTTACCCTGGTAAAAGGCTGTAGGTCTCCTTGGGGAAGGCTTGCAGGAAGATTAATAGTATAAATTTGTGGCAGTGTAACAGGGTTCTCCCCCAAAGGGACCTGGCCTCCCCTTCATTCAAGGGGCTCTGGGTCTGTAAACTGTTTCAAGTCTGGAAATTGATTAAGGGGCCTTGACTCTGTGTTTTTGTAATTCAGGTTAGACTTCTGTTCACTTGACCTAGAACTCTTTTGTTTATACAGCTCAAACAAGAATTTAGTAGACTGCCCTTCTATTGTATTTCTAGGTATCCCATGATTTACGAGCCAGTGCCACAAATCTCTGCATATCATATAATTTTGATGCCTGCTTTGAGTTTGCTGTCTATTATAATAGCCATGTCTACCCTGTCTTTGGTGATTAAGTGCTGCCACCTGGCTTCTGCCAATGTGGGATCCTGTCATCTCCATTGTATTTAAGGATTCCAGCTCAGTGACAGCAGTTCCTACAGTAATATCTGACCTACAGAGAAGTGCAACCACAGAGCTATTTAGGGATGATGGTGCTAGTCTCACAAATTTATTTCTCACTGTTCTAGTAAAAGGTGCATCCTCTGGACATTCCTGGGGTATAAGAGCAGGCTTTGCATGATAAATCCACTCTAACATTTCAATCTCTCTAAGCCTGTGGGTTCCCTCATCTACATTATACAAGGGCAGTTCTGGCATTTCAACCTCAGGTAATGTTGGCCACCTTTAAATCCATGTTTCAACCAACCACCCAAACAAACTGTTAATACCTTTTCTATAACAATGAATGCAGAATCTCTGCTTAGTTGGCCCATATCAATAAATTCAGCATGATCCGACCTTATATTCCTCCCACCATTATCCCACACTCTTACAATCCATTGCCACACATATTCCCCTGATTTCTGTCAATATAAATTGGAAAACTCACACAGTTTTTTTGGAGTGTAATGTACCTCTTCATGTGTGATACTTTGTACCTCACCTTTAGGGCCCTTTTGGGACTTTAGCCTTGTTATAGGTCTGGAAGAAATGAGGGGTGGGGGGGTTTCATGAAAAGAACTAGAAATATGGTCCAAGCCATTTGCTTCAGGGTCTTCATTTGCAGTTTCATCTGGTGAAACAGGATTAATCACTATAGGGCTAATCCTTTCAGGAGGAGGTTGGATGGCCAACTCCTCAAGCCAGGCTGGAGGTGGGGTGGTTATGTCCTCAGGGAAAACTATTACAGGGTTATCTAGAAAAGACTCAGCATGATCTAGGGTTTCAACCTCACCCCCAACATCATTATCAATCCATATGCCACCATTCCATTTTTCAGGGTTCCACTTCTTTCCAATAAATGCCCTCACTTTAATGGCAGACACCATGGAAAATTGAAATTTCAGCTTACGATGTAAAGTTGTCACTCTAACAATAAGATTCTGAGTCTGATTTTCAGAGATCTCAAGTCTACAGCTGCAGGAAATAAAATTTTCCTTCACGATACTCATAGAAAAGTCTACATCTTTCAGACAGTGCTTCAGCTTCTCATTTGAAGCCTTAAGCCCATCCCTTTCACCCCTTAATGTAGCCAGTGTACCTAACAACAACCAACCAACATCTCTATACCTCTTATTTCTACAAAATTCTGTAAAGGTGTCAAAAACATTATCCCCCAGAGCCTGGCTTTGTACAAGTGAAGCATTAGGAGAATCGAATGGTGATATTTTGCCTATCTCTTTTGCCAACTCACTCCATGGATTGGGAGTGTCATTCTGATTATGGGAATCAGAGTCCTTAGTGTCTTTGAGTCCAGTCAGAGTAGAAAACCATTCATAAAAACCCATTTTTAAGGTTCTGTTTCTTAAGAACCACTCCTGGTACCAAAATGTATTAGTTAGGTTTCTCTAGAGAAATAGAATCAACAGGGAACACTCGCAAATATAAAATTTATAAAAGTGTTTCACATGATCATGGGAATGCAGAGTCTAAAATCTGCAGGACAAGCTGTGAAGCCAATGAGTCTGATGGAGGGTCTGGATGAACTCCACAGGAGAGGCTCACCAGCTGAACCAGGAATAGCCTGTCTCTTCTGAATCCTCCTTAGAAGGCTTCCTGTGATTAGATTAAGCATCACTCATTGCAGAAGACACCCCTTTGGCTGATTACAAATGGAATCAGCTGTGGATGCAGCTGACGTGATCATGATCTAATTCTATGAAATGTCCTCATTGCAACAGACAGGCCAACACTTGCCCAGCCAGACAAACAGGTACCACAACTTGGCCAAGTTCACACATGTCCCTGACCATGACAGAACGAAAGAGACAAAACTAGAAAATTACCAAAATATTGGTAACTCTGGGTAGCTTCTTCAAGTCCCTTTTTTAGGACTAAAAATTATTGGACAGTTTAAGCTGATTTTTTTTTCTTGAGACCCCTCAAAGGCTTTATTTAAGTGCTGAGAGTTGGGTATAGCCAACTTTATTCCCTATTCTCACTAAGGTCAATTTAGTGAGGCTTTAAAGATCTTGCAAAAAGCCAATTGTTATCTGCCCTGTATTTTGACCAGAATATATCAGGTGGCACAATGCTTTCTGTTGTCCAAATGTACATTTTTATTTCCCTTGGTCTGCCAATGTTCCATCATTCTCCCAATAGACTATTCAGGGGATTGTTCCTGTTAGGTGGTTTATGGGTACCCCTCCCTTTTTCCCAGCTGGACAATTGCCTCCACCCATTCTGAGTCTTGTCTTTGTTCTTTCCCTTAGCACCATTTCACTTCATCCATCTCCAGCCCCCTTTTCTTTGTGGAGGTGGTTTCTGACTCAGCACTTGCTTTGCACATCTCAGACACACACACCTCACCACAAACTCATCAGGATCCTTCTCAACCACCAAGACAATACTTACCAACATTTTTCTTACCTTGGTCTGTGTACAGAGTTGCATGTTCACTGTGAAGCAGATATCTCCCTTTTCTTCTTCACAATTGGTGGATTTAAGCATCCAGTCTTAGATCCTTCTGGCTGCTGGAGGTGGGCCCCCACAGCAGAGTCTGAGATTTCTTAATCAGTGGGGCATATCTTCCCTTTGTCCTCCCGGGAGTCCTCCTCTGAAGCCTTGGATCCCAGATTAGCTCCCATATTGTTAGAAAGAACACCATACTTGAAAAAGTGCTCACCCAATTGTGGAAAAGAATTTATTCACAATCTTCCAAGAACCAGCACTCACCTGAAAAATGATCGTCGGTGCACTGAGCAACAAAAAGCAGTGATATTTATCTAACCCACAAGTCCCTCTCCTGTTTCTCCACTGATTGGATACTCCAGACTTTATAGCCTGTCCCAATAATCTGACTAATTTGAACTTCCTGCTGAAGTTTCCCCCTTTGTTTATGTTTTACATTTTTAATGACCTTGGCCATTAAGTATTTGGCACCACTTCTAGGCTTGTATCAGAGACCCTCTCCTTTCCATGCTTGCCATCACCTTTTGTGAAAGCTAAACAGTGTGATTCTCACAAGTGAACTGGAACAATGAAATATTCACTGTTAATCAGCCATGTCCCCCAAAGTGGCAACTACCTAATTCTAATGCTCTATAACTTTTCCCTCTTTGTTCAATGTGTTATATATATTGTCAAAGTACATCTAAACAGAACCTGCTAAATGAGACAGGCTATAAATATGATGTGTTTGAAACAGCTCAATCTGGTTACTTATTGAAGGTTTCATCCTGGGCACAAAAACTCTCAAATTAACTGCACACCAATGCATAAGATGACTGCCCACATTCAAGTGTGACCATGACATCATTACATAACAAAATAAATGAATAAGGGGGAAAAGCAGCTCTAAGTAAGCTTAAGCATACTGGTCTTCCCCCAAATGCTATTGTTTTCTCATTTCTCAATATTTCAAGCTATAAACCTATAACCTCCAAAGCTGAAGCTCAGGGACTTATGTGGAAGAAGTGGCAGAAAGATTGTAAGAGTGGTGGGATGGGGTAGATTATAATATGATACTATTTTTACATTTTCCAAAATCCCCCAGCTCTTCCAACATTGACAGCAATATGCATATTCTTGCATGTACTCTCTCAACTCTATAAAAATATCAAAAATTTATCTCTCAACCTCCCCTTAAGATTAAAGAGATTGAACTCTTTAATGGGGGAATTGAAGCAGTATAAAAAAGGACAACTGTAAGTCCCTGGCTTCCTATTCAGCTCTCTCAAAAAGTTAACAGACAACTGCAAGTTCCTTATTTCTTATCTAGCTCCAAAGGAAGTAGTACAAAACTACAAATTTCAGCTGCAAACTTCTTGGTACAAAAATTTCCCTAAAGGAAAATCTCCCCAAACCATTGAATTCTTCCCAAACCATAAAAGCTTATAAAATTCTAGGCCCAATGAAAATCCTCAGTTAATGATAAGAAGCAAAAGATCATAAAGATTGTTAAGCATTTGCCCAAAGACAATTTTTAGGTACGTGACAACAAACCATGAATTCTGCTAACTATCTCCTTCTACATCAAAGAAGACTCCTAATATTCAAAGGTTACTATGAAACCTGCTACTGGTAAAACTTTCCTTTGAAACAAGCTGGCCCACTCCACTCAGTGTGTATCCCTCCCTTGCTTATACCCACATTAACCTCTCTCTAACATGTACTCTCTCCTTTTAACAAACTTTACTACTTATGCATAAAAAAAGCGGGGTGAGAGAGAGAGAAAATGATTCCCAGAAAAGAAAGCCTGCAAACCAAAACTGCAGACTTTATAAAATTGATTAAGAGAGCCTGCCCTCTTGATGTAATAAAAAGGAACATTAATTCATTCTAGAATAAATAAAAATAATAGAATAATCTGTTTTTAAAAATAAATATTTTAACATTTTATCTCAAAATAAAATATCATTGAGGGAATAATACCTGTAAATAAAATATTCATACATTTTCATCCTTTAAATTTTTGTAAATATATTGAAAGCTATAAATATACCTCTAAGTGCCTCCTTAGCTGCAGCCCACAAGTTTTAATAGGCAGTACATTCACTTTCATTTGGTTCTCAATACTCTGTGATTTCCAATTGTTTTCCTCTGTAACATATGGTTATGGTTAAAAGTGAAGCAACCTAGAAAAGTTCACCTTGAGCTGAAGGTGTAGATCAGTCCAGGTGCAAAGAGAAAGAGTTAAGTTAGTGTTACAACTGCAGCATAAACTAGAGCATTGAGGGACTTTTACCCCATTGCTCATAAGTGACTGAAACAAACAGAAAAAGGAATAAGGGAGGGGTTGGGCAAGAAGGAGGATTTGAGGACTTTCCACGTCTGACTTTTAGCCTAATGATAGCAACAAACTAGCATATAAGAACCCAAGCACAGCTTAACAAGGAGCAAGTCTCTCCTTTGAGCAGGCCCACATTAATTTCTTTAATGTTGTACTATGTCCTCAATAAACTTCACTGTTTGCTGCTACTTGCTTTTCTCATCCTTAAATTATTTCCCCCAGACTGGAGTGGAATTGGGCTCCAGTGTCAGTGGGGGTCCAGTAACAAAAGGAGTAAAACATTAAGTTTTCAAACATATTGAGAATTGTAACTATCTTCACTCCCTTTTTTAATTGCTGGATTCTAATTTAATTGCATTGTTTACATTATTGAAACTGACATGCTAAAACAAAACCACTTAAAAGGTTAAAAATCATGGAAGAAAAATGTAGTTGTTGAATACTAATTAAAATGAAGCTTATGGAGCAATATACACATCAAAAAGGCAGAATACAAGGAAATAAGTGGTATTCCACTGGTTTCAGAAAATTTTGAGATATTCCTCTGTGGCCTAATAATTTCTAAAACTTTATAAATGTTCCCTGTATATTTCAAATGCATATCCTCTCTTTGTAGGGTACATGCTTCTTTAAATATCCATTAGTTCAAGTCTGCTAATTTTGTTGTTCAAATATTCTATATCCTTAATAATATTTTGTCTACTTGATCAGTTTTGTGGGAAAAGTATGTTAAATTTTCCTACTTTGATTGTGGTGGATTTTCCAATTTCTCCTAGAAGTTCTGTTTACTTATTTTTTTAATTAAAACAAAATTCCATAACATAACATTAACTACTTAAAATAATTCAGTGGCTTAAAGATATGATTCTTGTATAAAGAGTGTCTAAGTCCAGGGTACAGGGGGAAAATTGCTATTGCATGCTATGAGCTATGTTCAAAAGGAAACCACCAGCACTACTGCAGCGACAGCAGAGGTAAATAATGGGGTGAAGGACAAGAGTTAAGAGGAGGTTTAGATCTCCTATTTGGTGAGGGTGTGTTTATTGGTTTTCTGTCTCTTGGGAAGAATGAAATTATCTAAAATTGAGAATGTTGATGGACTGTGGACTTTGGACATTGTATGTGATGTCTAATGAATGGAGGTGGCTGAATGATTCACTGATGGAGAAGTAGAATGGTGAATGATGGTGTATAGTTATGAACGAAGGCTGTGATGCTACCAAAAGGAACATTGTTATGAGGCATGTAATGATGTGAATGAACATGTGGGACATTTGGTGAGACAAAATAAGCCAGAAAAAAAAATCAACAATGGCATGGTCACCTTTAGAAAATGCTGATAAGAAAACAGGGACTTAGATTTAGGCTTTTAGAGTAGACACATTTAAGTGTGGAGTGGTGATTATTATTTGGGTATTTTGAGAGGCTGTTATATATATATAATCTGATATTTAGAGATAAGAATGAAGCTGAACAGGTTGGGGTTAAAGTAATTCAGAACATAGGGGTAAGGAAGACAGGTTTTTTATTTTAGAACCATGCATGCTCTTTGAGACCAATGGAAGAAAGGTTTATTTGATCTGGAACTGGAATTTTCTGTAATGGATAATCTAATTCAACCTATCTGCATAGCTCATTTGAACAACTGAAACACAGAGAGCTCAGAATGAGAAAGAGGTCCTTTAATCCTGTATAGATTATTGTAATGCCAGGAAACATCATAGAATATATTAAGAAGATAATCAAAAGGTATTAGCAAAGTCTCATGAGGGAGCAGAGAAAGACTATGGAACTATTAAATCTTATCCTCAGGGAATCCCCTGATACTGTGTCAAACTTTAGGGACACCCAAATCAATAGGCCATGTCCTTGATCATGAGGCTTACTCTTGTGAAGCTTATGTAGGTAGCATAGAAACTTAGACTACCCATAGGCATGCCTAAGAGTTACTTCTGAAGGACCTCTGTTGTTGCTCAGATGTGGCCTCAGTCTCCTTAAGCCCAACCCTGCAAGTGAAATCATTGCCCTCCCCCTCTATGTGGGACATGACATCCAGGGATGAGAGTCTCCCTGGTGACATGGGAGAGGATTCCCAAGGATGAATACAGACCTGGAACTGTGGGATCAACAATTCCATCCTGACCAAAAGGGGGAAAAGAAGTGCAATTAATAAAGTCTAAAGTCTCAGTGGCAGAGAAAGTTCTAATAGAGTCAAGAAGCTACTGTGGAGGTTGCTCTTGCACAAGCATCAGGTAGACCTCACTACCTATCATAACCTGCCAACCCTCAACTAGGACCATTCCAGCCAGTCCTAAAGAACACCTAGGGAAATATATAAGATTTCAAATGGGTTCCAGGCACTAGAGTAACTTGCCAGAAACCTATAACCTCCAGATAGGTTCCTGGTCCAGATAAGTATTGAACATAGTTCAGCCTCCCCAGAACATCAGATAGCTCCATCTACCTACCCCATATTAGTGACAGGCCTTTCCAATATCAAAAATGTAGAATTGCCATAGCCCAAACAACCCCAAAGAGTGGTATGGAAAGATCAAAGGTGATCATGGAATTATACATAGAAGATAGGATTTAACAAATTAATATGCATGCTGAATCATTAAATTGATATCTTTATTGCTTTTTTATTTCTTTGCTTTGTATGTATGACATATTATACCAAAAAAAATGTTTAAAAAGAGATTAAAATGAAATAGTCCACTTAGCACAAGGTCTTGCACCTAGTAAGTGCTTGATAAATAGTAGTTCTTTTCAGAAATGAGAAGAGGAAGGCTGAGACAGTTTAAGTATTTTAATTTATTAAATAAGTACATTGAGCTCCTACTTTTTGCTGAGCTTCATGTGAGGCCAGGAATGTCAGCAGTGAACAAGATACGAACTGTCCCTGACCTTACAGAGCTGAGAATCTATAAGGACTGTGATCATGATAAGAATAACAACTAGGGTAATAATAGCAATATTAAAACCAACAACAGTTACCATGTCTTTGCTATGTACCAGGCCCAGAAGGCTTCACACTAATAAGTAACAAAAGCAGAATCTGTTTGGCTCCATTTTACCTCTCTATTATGTCATCCTTCCCAGCGGTATCATTTTGCAAGAAGACGAAACCTAACTCTAATGAAATAATCCTGTAGAGTGAGGACATGCTATTGAAACGAAAACATTAAAGGTGATGACTAACTTTCAAAACAATAAATAATTTAGTGGCATTTAACACATTCACAATGTTGTGAAATGATTATTATAACTAATTCTAAAACATTTTCATCATCCAAAAACGGAAACCCCATATCCATTGAGCAGACACTCCACATTCTACTCTCTCCCTTGTCCCATACATATATATGTATATATATTCACATACACATACACATACATATACATATGAATACATATATACACACATACATATGCACACACAAATATATATATATATTATGCACGTTGCTAGTTACATTCAAGTTTAGGGTTATTATTTATATATTATAACCTTTGGTTTACTAATTATATTTCTTCCATTTTTTTTGCCTTTTAAGTGGTTTTGTTTCAATATGTCATTTTTAACAATGCAGAATTGAATCTTGTTGGCTGAATCAACATGATAATCTTTGTTTATAATATGTGTGTTTTCTCTACATACATTGCCATGATTACTATACAATTTAAACATATTTTGTTATTTTTTTTCTAAACTTCCTTTTGCTTTACTTACATTTTCTTCTTTTTATTGAAATGTTATTTTTATCCATTGCTTTTATTATGTTTATTTAGAAGGTGCTCTGGTTTGAATCTGTTGTGTACCCCAGAAAAGTCAAGTTCTTTAATCCTCATTCAATATTGCTGGGTGGTAACTTTTAGATTATTTTCATGGAGATGGGACCCAACCAATTCTGGGTGATAACTTTTGATTTGATGGTTTCCATGCAAGTGTGTCTCCACCCATTCAAGTTTGGGTTGCTATCCTGGAGGTTTTAAGAGGGAACCATTTTGGAAAAAGCTTTAGAGCAGCCAGAGAGCTTTGGAGATGAAGAAAAAAAATGCCTACAGTTGAGCTTCATGAAACAAGAACCATGGAGAGAAAGCTAGCAGATGTTTCCATGTTCACCATATGCCTTTCCAGGTGAGAGAGAAACCATGAACATTATTGGCCTTCTTCAACCAAGGTATCATTCTCTGGATGCCTTAGATTATATATTTTCATAGCCTTGACTTAGTTTGGACATTTTCACAGACTTAGAACTGTAAACTTACAACTTAATAAGTTCCCCTTTTTAAATACCATACTGTTTCTGATATATCATATCGTGGCAGCTTGAAAATTAGAACAGAAGCTATATATTGTACTGTGCTACTTTGGAGGATGTATGTACTCTAGAAAAGCCATGTTTTAATCCTAACCCCATTTTGTAAAGGCAGCCATTTCTTCTATTCCCTATTCAGTATTGTATGTTTGAAACTGTAATTAGATTAACTCCCTGGAGATGTGATTTAATCAAGAGTGGTTGTTAAACTGGATTAGATTGAGGCATGTCTGCACCCATTTGGGTGGGTGTTGATTAGTTTCTGGGGTCCTATAAAAGAGGAAACATTTTTAAGAACAAATAATTCAGAGAGAGCATAGCAGAATGACATAGCCACAAGAAGCAGAGCCCAAACAGCGACCTTTGGAGATGAAGAAGGAAAATGCTTCCCAGGAAGCTTCATGAAACAGGAAGCCAGGAGAAGAAACTAGCAGATGGTGCCATGTTCACCATGTGCCTTTCCAGATGAGAGAGAAATTCTGATTGCATTCACCATGTGCCCTTCCACTTGAGAAAGAAACCCTGAACTTCATCAGCTTTCTTGAACCAAGGTATCTTCCCCTGGATGCCTGAGATTGGACATTTCTATAGACTTGCTTTAACTGGGACATTTTCTTGGCCTTAGAACTATAAACTAGCAACTTATTAAATTCCCCTTTTAAAAAACCATTCTGTTTCTGCTATATTGCATTCCAGCAGCTAGCAAACTAGAACATGTACTATTGCACTTTTAGTGCTTATAATAATTTTAAGCATACATGCATATTATTTTAAAATATAAATGCATATTTATGACTTTTTGCTATTTTTTAAACATGATGGCACTCATAGCACATTTTTCCTACACATTCAATAACTCATGATCCACCTTCCTATTGAATCCCTACAGAATTCACAGTTGCAAGTAATTTTCCCTCAGCATTTTGATATATTTTCAGATATGTAGGGCTATTTATGAAAGGTATACAGTCAGTCAGCTATAACTTCTTTATAACTAATCTACATTTTCATTTGGTTAGCTTTTATGACTTCCTTTGAGGCCTCCAATTTTACTGCAATATTTCTAAGTACAAATTGATCTTTATGCTGTAAACTACTTGGAGGACACATTTTTCTGGAGATTCAAGTTTTTCTTTAATTATGGGAAAATTTTCACTCAAACATTGCTTTTCCATAGGTCTACCATAATCCATTCCACACAAAGTAGTCCAACTATTCTTTTTGTAAATTTGACAATGCCAATCAAATCATGTTACTATCCTGATTCAATGGTTTTAAATGTAGTTTGAATAAAATTGAAACTCCTTATCATGACCTACAAACCTGGAACAATGTTACTCCTAACTCATTCTCCAGTTTCACATATTACCATTCATCACCTCATTTGTCACATCATTGACAAAATGACCTTATTTTAGTTTCTAAAAGAAATCACTTCAAGGCTTTTGTTCTCTGGCCAGAATCTGCCTGCAAGGCCTTTGACCAATTTATTTGCATGCCTCCTTCTTCCTGTCATTCAGGTCTCAGTTCAAAGGCCTTCTCTACACACAGCCCTTCCCTGACAATTTCCTGACCATTTAGAATTATGTCCCATGTTACGCTCTGTCATAAAACTTCTTTGATTCTTTCCTAGTGTTTATCAAAGGTTGCTATTTGTTTTATTTATTTAAAATTATTCATGGCTTACCAGTTGAAGACTGACAGCATGCAGTTTATTACTGCATCCTTACTGATCTTTAGCATTAAAGATCTGACACTTTCTACAATTAAAGATCTGACACTTTCTGTCATTTCAAAACAAAATAATTAGTAACATGCCACACATCATTCAAATGGATGCAAAAAAGAGAAAACAAATCATAACTTGCCAAAGTCCAACCAAAACCATTCCAGCCAATCCTAAAGAACACCTGGAGCAATATATAAAATTCTACAAAATTTCAATGCCCTTAGGTAACTTTCTAGAAACCTGAAGCCTCCAGATGAGTCCTTGGACTGTTGTGCAAAAAAGGGACATGGCTTTAAGCCTCCTAGAATGTTATACAGAAATAGAACAAACGGGGCCTAGGTGCTCAAGTTTCAGGAAGTAGGTTTTATTTTCTATCGCCATAGGGCTCAGCCGAGTGGCCTCTGAAAGTCTGAGCCTTGAACAAAAGGTCAACATCAGTTTTGATAGACAGGATGACATGTTAAAGACAAGGTAAATGATTGGCTGGTTTCAGTTGAGAAGGGTTCAAAGCTGGGTTACAAAAGCATATGAGCCATTAAGGGAGGTGTCCCCATCCCAGGAATGTCTTATCTTGCCTGCTTGCAGTTTCACTCATTCCTGGAGGCTAGGGGAGGGGCCCCTATCCCAGGAATGTGTTTTATCTTGCCTGCTTGCAGTTTCACATGTTCCTGAGGGCTAGGGGTGAGGGTTTGGGGATTTTTCCCAGAGGATGCAGCTGAACCAGAAGATGAAAGGGAGAGAGGTCTGACTGCTCCAAAGCCTGCTTGCTGCATTTCCCTCCCTTGATGCTTACCCCAACTTATATGGAGGGGTTATAGCATCACCTATATTTCATTCTTTTTTGTTGCAGGTGTTCGTATGCCCTGATTGGAGCTAGACATGGGAAACAATGTAGCCATGCAGGGTTTAGGCCCCTGTGGAGTTGGGGGGTGAGGGTCTGTGCCCCACCTCTGTTGACCTCAATTGTTCTCCTGATGGCCCCTTTGCAACTGTGCCTGTCTTAGGTTGTTTCTCCCTTGAGGAATCTTACCCATCTTTGGCTAACCAGCCATCTTTCAGGGCCAAGCAGGGTGATGTGAGGTGTGCAAGTGAGGGAGGGGCAATGCCCCCTGACAGGGTCCAATCTATCTCTTTGACAGCCTATGCCCCTGGCCTCTATGCCCAACACCTGCTTTAGAATTCCTTCACCTGCTGGTGGGGCATCAACTATGGTCACATGTTTTGGGGAAACCAGGGTTTTTCTTTAGTAAGGGTTTAGCTCATAGCTTTGGGCAAGAGATAAACTGCATGGCACCAGCTCCCAGGAGGCCTTCATAGCTTTGCCACCTAGAGTAGCAAAAATCACTATTACTGGGTGGCTGCCGTGGCTCAGCAGGCAGAGCTCCAACCTGCCATGCTGGAGGTCTGGAGTTCGATCCCTGGTGCCTCCTGCCCATATGTAAATTAAAAAATAATAATAAAAATCACTATTACTGAACCTGTTGAGGTGGGATTATAGCATACTAGGGGATCTTTCTTTAGGATGCATACAGAATAATTCAGGTTTGAGAACTGCCCTGGCTTCAATATTGGTTATAGTTTTTCCTTTTTTCCAACATAGGCAATCTTGAGGTGTGTCTGGCATGCATCATTCCCCTTGGAAAGGTTCATGACCATGCCAAGCAGAAATAGAGGAGTGAGGCACATAGTGCTGGCTATGGGGAGTGCCACCACATGAGCATACAATTAGCCTCAAGAAAGGAATGGAGACACACTCTGGGCAGTGGCTAGGAAAGGGGAAGTTCCCTGGGTAAGAGGGACCCTATCAAATTAGAGTAATGTTGGTTTTTGGAAAGAACTCCAGAAGATTTATTTTCAGGAGGACTAAAACTGATAAATGAAAGATAAATGCAAAGAGCAAGAAAAGATAATTAGCCCACAAACCCAGCAGGCCGGGATGTCCATGTGCTGATTCTTTAATGTTTGGCCATGCATAGATCAGTCAGATTCCAGGGTGACTGAGACAGGGCTTGGAGGTCTTCTCAGGCTTCAGCTGTACATTGACCAGCTGCTTCCAGTGAGCTACAGCAGGGCAATGACAGTCATTCAGGCTTTAGTTGTGGGCTGGTTAGCTGATCTCAGCTGCAATGGAGAAGGGCACAGTGGCTCCCAGAGAATGGTGTGTGTCAAGTGTTCATGATCAGGGGTGCATTCTCAGGGGTTGTCTGCAGTGTCCCTTTTGACCTGAGAGTGGTGAATTCATAGGATGATCTTCACGACTTTGACAGCTGTTGAGGTTACTAAAACAACACAGTAAGAACCTTTCTACTAAGTCTGGAGGGAGCTTCTTTTTTTTCAGCCTTTTACCCATACCACATTTCCTGGCTTAATCTCAGGTAAGGGAGGGTAGATGCTAAAGAGTTTGGGTACTGCTTTTAACACCTTCCCTTTTAGTTTACCTAAAACTTTTCCTAACTTTGACCATAATTTCCTTTTCTACAAACCTTTGACAACTTATTATATTTGCTCAGACTTTGTTTTACATTTTTTTATTCTGTAACAGCCATTTATTTTATGTTAAGACAAAACTACTCTCCTTTTCCTTTTAGTAAAAACATATCCTTTACATCCTTCATATTTTAGTCATTACTTCAAGTACATATTTTACCACATACAATTACTGTTAAAATCGAATTTGTCAGAATAATGTTCAATACTTAAAATTATTTAGTTAATGCATATTTGAAACCTTAATGTACAATTTTACAAATAAGGATTGATGGCACATATTAAGATTTTTTTTAAATATTTGGATAGAATTTGCAAGCACAGTGTTTTGTAGTAATAAACAGCTTCCCTAATTTAAAACAAATATAAAACATCAAACCAAAGGGGAACTACAAATTTGGAGTCAAAGATTATGGGGTTTGGCTTAATCCATCTGTCAGGAAGAAAGGGACTAAATTAGGGTACAGAGATGCCAAGGGAGCTGGGTGCAGGTCTTCTGCCTTGCCAGGAGTAGGAGCACTATTTACAGAGTAGGAGTATTATTCACTTTATGATTATAATTTGGTTTATATTTTTTATACATTTTCTTTATCTCTTTATTTGACAAAATGTTAATACTTTTTCAGTTGACCCCAGCTTCCAGCAGATCTTGGAACATGTCTCTGCAGGAAATCCTGTTCTTGGTTATGAGGAATTATTTCCCATTATATATATATATATATGGCCTTTCCTTTCCCTGTACTCCAATCTCCCATGTTTCCCAACTTTGCCATTTTATTTAAGACACTGTTAAGTGGATTGCCTATTTTTTCCTAATAATAAAGTTATTATCAAGTGTTTATATGCTGGAGGTGCTGCATTAATGATAGCATTTCTCAGTGAAGCATTGACAGGGAGGAGGTGGTATGTGTTGGCCTTTCCCAATATAATTGCTGACTTCATAATTTCTCTTTTTTTATTTCTGCATAGCATTTTATAAAATGTACCAGGGTCAATTATTTTGTGGCTACATAGTGTCAGCAAGGCATTGGTTATTACACTTTTGTGTATCCAATGCCTGCAAGTTAGAACTTTTTCCAGTTTGCTGACCAAACTTTTGAAAAGCAGTCTGTATGAAGGGATTAGTGTTAATTCCTATAAGTTTCATGCAATCCACATAGTCCAACACCACTCCTTCAGCCCCTGCATCAGCAATTGTGACTATCCAGGTAATTAATGGCTTACCAGTTTTTTTTAATTTTTGTTTGTTTCTTTTTTGAGTAAAACACCTAAGATTGTTATTTTTTGTTTTGTACTGTAGTTTTGAAAGTAACCTGATTGCACTGTTTTCCTCCTTTTTGCCTTTGTATTGGGCTAGCTCCTATTTATGGAGGATACTTATTATTATTATTATTTTTATCTAAAACATTCCCGATTTTTCATTATCTGCTTTATTTCACACATTACCATTCCACTTATAGGGTTTCAATCAGCAGTGGCAATGGCTAATACCATATGTATTTTCCCTTTGTTCACTTTATCTCATCTCTTTTTATATTTATATTGGACTACATGGACTACAGCCTTCTCAGCTACTGATTGATAACTATAAATTTGATTTTTTTAAACAATATTTTTATTCTGCAGCATGGACAGTTTTCCTGTAATTCTGCCAATTCCTTTTCAAAATTCTTTTTTTTTCAGAGATTGTTCAATCTTTCTCTTCACACATATTTCTATATTCCATTAAGAAAGCTCATCCTTTTTTTTGTACATTCCAATTATTTTTCCCTTTTTCCAATAGTGTGCTGCTTTCTAGACACAAAACAACCTAAATAGGCTTTTCCTGTTTAATTTTATTTCCCCAATCTTTACAGGGTCCTGTACATTTTACTCAGTCCTCTGCAAGTGAGGAGTAAGGTAAGTTATCCCATCCTGGGATTTCTTGGTTCCTTACTTTGAGTTTAAAGGACTTTTTTTTTTTTAAAAAAAATGACATTATATTTCCTAATTCATGTTTAAAGTTTATGGCTTATTTTTAATTTACTTTAAGTAAATTTTGAAGGGGAGCTACTGGCCTAAAAATTCCCAAATGTCTTAAATCATTTGAAAGTACAACCCAGGGAGACAAAGCATTTAAATTTAAAACATTCTGCATGCAAAAAGATAAAAAAAAAAAACCCAGCAACTTTAATTTATTAAGAATGGTCCTAATAAAGCATTACAATATTTAAAAGAACATACTCCACATTTTCTGCTCAAATTTTTTTAAAGCTCATCTTATTGACCTTCACCACTATGAAGCCGTGCTGAAATGTGAATCCTGTTTACAGTGCCAATTTTGTGCATGAAAGGCAACATGACATTTGTGGCCATTTAATTTATACGTTCAGATCATGGACAACACAAACTCCAGTGATACAAAAACAGATCTTATTAAGAAAATAATTAGAGAAAATAATTAAAAGAGAGTAATTAAAAGAGTCTTCAAAAATAAAGCATAAAATAAGCAATTTAAAGTGTACAATTCAGGGGCATTTAGGTCATTCTCATTCTCTGCAATTATCACCTCTATCCATCTACCTTTACAAATAGTATCAGTCACACTAAAACTAAAGTATTTTAGTAAGCTAAACTTAAAAGTAACAAGATCATTACTTAGTTATAAGAAATTGTAAAATGCCGCATTTGAAAACAGAAAAATTTTAAAGTATATTTCAAAAAACTGTACTCAAAAGTTTGCTTTTATTAAAGCCATGAAAATAAAATTATCATGAATGATGGAAAAAAAAAAAATAAAAAATAAAGCATAGTTACATCTCCAGATAAGATGGCACCAACACCTGAAGAGAAGTGCTGAAGAGTTTTAGAAGCAGCATTTTAACTTTCATTAGTAGAAATCCACAGTAACCTTGGAAACAGCACTCAGTGTCTCCTTAGTTAAGATTTATAGCACAGCATAGATTTTGATGAGGTGTTCTCCCTCTTTCATAAGATTTGTTTTCCTCTTTTTATGATATCTTCCAATAACAGTGGCCAAATTCCAATTAGCTTATGTGACCAGGCTCAGTTTGGTCCTCTGGGAGCTGGCTAGGGACCAAGAGAAGCTTCCTGGGAGTTAGACATTTTTATTAAAGTACACCTCCTTCTGAGAGGATAGCAAATCTTCCCAGCTAGAATGCACATTTTAACTGTATTTCTTGTTTTTTTTTTGTTTGTTTTACCAAGGTCACACAATGGCAACCTTAATTGTACAGAACAGATTCTCTCCATGAGATAAAATTTAACCCCCCTACACAGATGTTTTCTTCTCACTCTGAAATATGAAAATTTTACTTTATAAAACAGAGTAATATAAGCTGCAATACAAGAGAATATCTTTTTTTTTATCCTCCCTAAAGGTGGTCCACTTTAATTCATACAGTTTCCTAAGTCAGTCAGGTGTCAGCTTGATTCCCCAGTCATTAGTAAGAGCTTTCTTAAAGTCAGAAATCATGCACCACAATGGTGTCTTACTGACTTCCCCTCTCATATCTGTGTTGGCAATGATTAATGAGAGGGGCTTACAGACAAACAACAAAGGGTTTTGAATAAACTGTCACTTCCTTTGGTCTAGCCGCTCCCCTGTGGGGATGTTGGGCACCTCTTGGCTTTGATGGTCTGGTATAAATCCCCAGCCAGCCCCCCTTTCAGAGTTGTTCATCCTGAGCCATATGAGAATTGCCACTGATTTGCAGAATCTAAACTCACTCATGGCCTGGTGCATGGCCCAGGACTTCCTTTCATTCACACAATTCCACACTCACACTCCAATACCCCTCCCACACCACCCTTTCTAAATCTGGACCTGAAGACTTCCATTCCCCTGGTCCTCCAACTGGAGACTGGTACTCAGAGAGTCCTGGAAGTTGATCAGTTTCCCCTTCCACTCATCCTCCCCTAGCCTTTTACAAATGGGCTAAAACTTATGCACCCAGGCACTTACCAGTCAGATGAGCAATGCTCCCAGAAACCTGATTCCAGAAACTGTCCTGGATCCATTGCTGCTTCTGATGGTAATGGACACCCCACCTGGAGAGGTTAGGAATCCAAGAAATGGAGAATTGCCCTGCTGCTGCTGGCAATGGATTCCATCGGGTCTCCAGTCCAGGTGCCCACACCTCCATGGGCAAGGGAGGTGTTAATACACCCACGTCATATCCCGGATGAGCCCCCAGAAATATTGCATGAAAAAAGGGACAAGGCTTTAAGCCTCCTGGAATGTTATACAGAAATAAAACAAACCTGGCTGAGGCTCTGAAGTTTCAGGAAGTAGGTTTTATTTTCTATGGCCATAGGGCTGAGCTGAGTAGCCTCTGAAAGTCTGAGCCCCAAACAAAAGGTCAAAAGGTTTTTATAGACAGGATAACATATTAAAGACAAGGTAAATGATAGGCTGGTTTAAATTGAGAAGGGTACAAAGCTGAGTTACAGAAACATATGAGCCATTAAAGGAGGGGTCCCTATCCCAGGAATGTCTTATCTTGCCTACTTGCAGTTTCACCCATTCCTGGAAGCTAGGGGAGGGACCCCTATCCCAGGAATGTATTTTATCTTGCCTACTTGTAGTTTCACATGTTCCTGAAGGCTATGGGTGGGGGTTTGGGGACTTTCCACAGAGGAGGCAGCTGAACCAGAAGAAGGAGTAGAGAGGCCTCCCTCCTCCAAAGCCTGCTTGCTATATACCAGGTAAGTCCTGAAACCTAGAGAGCCCAGCCTCTCCAGAACATCACAGAGTTCCATCGCCCTACTGTTAGGCATGGGGTCATTAAAAGATTCCACTTGAGACAACGAGTTAAAGCTTAATATATTTCTAGCTAGAGAGAAAGCAACAGAGGGAGAGCAAGGGGAGACTAGGCAAGCAGGAGGCAGTGGAACCTGTCAGCAAAATAAAAATGACTCCAGCTCCCTTTCTGACAGCTTGTGGTTTTAAAGGGAAAAAATGCACCAAGAGGGGTGGGGGGGTGATGTGTGGCTGCAGGCATCACTGGGAGATATCAGGCTAATGCAGATCATGACTTCATGTTCATGGTAATCTGGTCTGGTCTCTGGCAGGTGGGGCATTGGCATGTTTGCGCTCACTACCTTGCTGACACATCCTACCCTGTCAAAAGAGCTGCTGAAGGAGAGAAACTGAAGGGGCCCCCATGCCACAGAATCCATTTTACATGTCCAATTTTATTTTCTGAGAACCTGACACCTATCCCATATTATTGACAGTCCCTTTCAACATGAAAAAGTTAGAATGGCCATAACCCTAATACCACTAAAGAGTGAGATAGAAGGATCAAAGGTGATGGTGGAATTATACAGAGAAGATAAGGCTTAACAAACAAATATTATTACTGAATCATTAAATTGATGTTTCTTTTAGCCTCCAGTATCTTAGAGCAGCTAGAAAAAAATGTGGAATTGTAACCTACATCAAACTCTGGAATCTGTTCTACAACTAATTGTTGTGCTGTGCTTTGAAATTTATTGTTTCTTTGTTATTTCTCACAAAAAAGAGAAAAGGTCAATTGTGATGATAAAAAAAATTATTCCTTCTAGCCTCCTATATTCTGAAGCACCTAGAAAGAAAAATCTGGGAGGATGGTATCGTAGCCCATGAAAACAATGTGACCTGTCCTGTAACTACTTGTTGAAGAGCGCTTTGAAAACTATTGCTTTATTCATTGTTTTTCTTATACGTTGTATTATACAATAAAAAGTTAAAAAAAAAAGATAAGCTGATGAGAGAATATCTTGTCATCCTCACCAACATTCACATTCCCAAATGGAAGTATTTCTGCTTTCCTGGGAGACTTCCTTGCACAGAAACAAAAGAAGAGATTCACTTTATATTCCTGTTTGCAAGGACTATATTCTATAGAAAAGACTTTTCTCAATATTTTTCAAATAATTGAACATTACCTTCTGCATCAACAAATGAAGTATTCATGGCTGAAACAAAAGATTTGTTTGAAAAAATGTCTTTTGGATTCAAACAATGATTATGTAACTACTGTTATTACACACACGTGCACACACACAAAATTGATATCTCTATGAACTAAACTTAAATTCCTCTTCTCACTCTAATAGGTACAAATGGAAATTCAATGGTTCTTGACCCAGGAAATGACTTCCCAACATTTTGATTACTGTAATTAAAATATTGGTACACATGGCTTGAAAGCCAGTCAGTATCAGCCCATAAGTTGTGCAAGAACAGAGGTCTACATATGGACACTTCACAGATAATTATCCTTTGTAAATGAATGGTACAGCTGTTTGCTATCAAATTAATGCTAAGATTTCTTGAGAACAAATAATATATATAACTGCCATTGACTTTTGCATTGAACCTGGGCTAAATCAGGTTGGATTCTTTTGAAAACTGTTGTGTTTTATAAAGGCAAAATATGAATAATAATATGTATTCAAACTGTCTGTGATTTGAGAGAGATATTATTCATTTCTGCTTGAATCCATTCCCCCTCAATTTTCTGCTTAATACAAATTTCTCAAGAGAATTTGCTGGTCAAATACACTGTCTTTTATAGCTAAAAATGATACTACCAATGTGCTATCTTCACTATACTGTTTCTCAGTCAAAAAGATGAATCTAACTGAGTTACATGTATTCTCTCAACTGATTCTTTCTGTGACCAAAAGCTTGCATTTGCCAGGTGTATTGTGGGTAAAAAGACAAGGGTAAATAAATCTATGAATTAAAAACCATAACTGATGAGCCTGTATATGACCAATGCATCCCATGGCAAGAAACAGGTGTTCACTCAGTAGAACCTTCTAGAGTATGTATACTCAGAATCTGAATATTAAAATTGTAAATGTCACATATGTGGGTCATTTGCTTGGGTAAATAGCAATTAGAATTTCAGTGATTATGCAACTCATTGATAAAAAGGGTTGATAAGCCCTTCCATCAACCTGGTACTAATTCTGAGTAAAAGTTACAAGACTTATGCTTCAGTGTAAATCTTATTCTCTACTGGGTACTCAAGTCTTCCCTTTTGGTGCTCAGTAACTCATGGATGTTTCGTACTTCACATTTCAGCATTTAAATTCTTCTGTTGCAGTTCCTTGTGTCTCAGATCTTTCATGTCCCCTAAAGTAATGTCTCTTTTCTATGCTACATTCACTATTAGCCAGAACTTTTCTGGAAAAAAAAGTACTGTTCATTAATGTACTTTGTATCTTAAGCTAAAAGAATGAAGATAACAATTTTAGATCCTCAAATAGTATTCCAAGAAGTATTAATGGATCTTTAAATGACATAAATTCCATTCATAGTACAAATGTTTACTGAGCATTGATTATTTGCAAGGGATTGTATATAAAAAAATGAAGCATTTATTCTCTTATGTCATTTATCAAATTCAACATTGTATTAATTTGTGATCATTTATATTTATTCAGAAGCAAGACAAGTATCTGCTGTGGATGAATAGTGATAGATCATTTCAAAATAGTGTAATGAGAGGAGTATTCTTGAGGAATGTAGCATTGATGTAGATTTTGAAGAACAGATAGGATTTCAATGTCTAGAAACTGGAGGTAGTGGATATTCAAGGTGTAACAAAGGATACAAAGGATGAAAATGATATAAAGATTGACAATCACAAGCCTTTAGGATATGGTGAATAGCTCAATTTGCCACAGCACAATACAATTGTATGAGGAGTGCTATTAAAAAATATATGGAATATCAATCCAAGGAAATTGGATATTTTTAATTGAAGATTTTAGAAGAAGTGTGGGATTTAATACAGGTTAAACTTTGGGCTAAGTACATTGAGTGCATTACTCTTTTTAATCAATAAAATAACTTGTGAGTACATGTTGTTGTATTCATTTAAAATATAAAAAAATGAAAGTCAAGAGTGATAAAGTGACTTGCCGTGATATGTGCAATATCACACAGCTACAAAGGGGCAGATACTGAACTCAAAAAACATTTGCTTGACTCCAAAGCTGGAGGTCATAAAGGCTACAAACTAAAACATCCTTAAGTCTTTGATGATTAAGATATCTTGCTCGGAGGCAAAAGATTAGTGTAAAGAAGAAGCAAATACAAAGAATTTAATAGGATATTATTATATTATGCCAGTATGTGAACTAGGGAGGCAACAGTGAGAAACAAAAACAAAATGGAACAAGAGTTTCTGAAAAAGAAGAGTAGTTAGCATTCAGTGACTCACTAGACATGGAAAGAAAGAGGTGAATTGGTGATCATTATGATGATGGTATGATGGTAGTGCCACTAACAGACATAGGAAATTCAAAAGGAAATGTGTAAAAAAACATATAAAAATGGCCCTTAAATGTGTAAAAAGATGTTTGTCACATGTATTTAAAGAAATTCAAAATCAACTACACTGAGATATTATACAATATCAGCTACAGAATTAGTAAAAGCTAAAATGTAAGATAATTCCAATCAACAGTCCAACAGACTTCTCAGAAATGGGAAACCAATCACCAAATTCATATGAGTAGGTAAGTAGATCCAAATGGCCAAAATCATCTTGAAAAAGAACAAAATTGTGGGACTCACACTTTCAGATTTTAAGACTTATTACAAAGGAAAAGCAATCAAAATAGTATCATACCAACACAAGACAGATATATACGCCAATGGAATTCAATTGATAGTTCAGAAATAGACTTCCACATTTATGACCAGTTGATTTTTTAAACTTTTTTATTGTGTAATATAACATATATCCAAAGCAAGGAAAGAAAAAAACAATAGTTTTCAAAGCACTCTTCAACAAGATTTTACAAGACAGGTCACAGAGTTTGTCATGGGCCACTATACCAGCTTCTCAGATATTTCCTTCTAGCTGCTCCAGAATCCAGGAAGTTAGAAGGAATAAATATTTGATTATCATCACAATTGATTTTTTCTTTTTTATGAAAAATAACAAACACAGAAAAGTAATAAATTTCAAAGCACAGCACAACAATTAGTTGTAGAATAGATTTCATAGTTTGGTATGGGTTACAATTCCACAGTTTTAGGTTTCTACTTCTAGCTGCTCTAAGATACTAGAGAATAAAAGAAATATCAATTTAATGATTCAGCAATCATATTTGTTTGTTAAATCCTACCTTCTATTTGTAACTTCACCACCACCTTTAATCTTTCTATCTCACCCTTTAGGGGTATTTGGGCGATGGCCATTCTAACTTTTTCATGATGGAAATGTCAGTCAACAATATGGGGTAGGGAGAAGGAACTAGCTCATGTTATGGAGAGGCTGGGACTTCTGAGTTTCAAAACTTTTCAGGTCCAGGGACCTGAGTAGTTGATTTTTGACAAATAGCTCATGTTCTATATAGTCTGGGTCTTCTAAGTTTCAGGACCTATCTGGTCCAGGGACCTGACCAGTTGATTTTTAACAAATATTCCAAGTCCACTCAATGTGGAAAGAACAGCTTCTTCAATAAATGGTACTGGGAGAACTGGATAGCCAATAAAAAATAACAAAGGTAGACCTCATGTTGCATGAGCAACAAAGGGAAAAATAGGGAAATGGAACTTTATCAAAATTTTAAAAACTTGTGTGCTTCAAAATGTAACTGAGAAATTGGGATTTAATGGATGATTTCAATTACTGAATCATTATATGAATGTTCCTTTTGCTTTTGGCATTTTGTAGTAGACAAAGGAAAGCACCCAGAAGCCCTGAACGATAATTAAGCTGTTTTGGACATCTGGAGGGAATGTAAAATGCCCTTATCTTTTACCTGATGCCTGAGTGGCTATGAGAACCGTAATCCCTTTTTCTAGCTACTCTCTTATAAACCCCAATGCTAAGGAAAATGACTGTTAACTAGCCTCAGTCCCTCACATTTGTAAATTATATCCACTGGGCTCTGCCATTGAAATATAGATAGCTCTGCCTTCTTATGTTAATCTATACTAACAATGTTTACTTTTCATTTCAGCTAGGCTCTGCCATTGAAGGATAAGACAGCTCCTGTCAAATTATGTTAACTTATGCCAACTTTTTTTCTTTTCTACTTTGAGCTTACTATTAACACTTGTCTGCTTTAAATTTACTATCTGAAATGACCTCATCTCCCTTTGTTAGAATCCATAAAATCCTTGAATTCCTTTTGTTCAGGGAGACAGATCTTGGGCTGTTAGGCTGTCTGTTCTCCTGCTACATGGGTAGTAACAAACTCTTTCTCTCTTTGAAACCCCAGTGTCTCAAGAATTGGTTATTGAGCACATTGGGTAGAAGAATCCATGGCCTTTGTCCAGCAACAAAAAGACTTTATTGAGAAAGTAAAAAGACAACCTACTAAGTAGGAGAAAATACTTGGAAATAGGAGAGGATATGGAGAAATAGGAAGCTCATTCATTGTAGGTAGGAATGTAAAACAGCACAACCATTGTGGAAAACAGTATGGTGATTCCTCAGAAAGTTAAGTATAGAATTACTATTTGACCCAACAACCCCACTTCTGTGTATCTATCCTGAAGAAATGAAAACAGGGGCTGACTTATTTGCACATCAATTTTTGTAATGGCATTCCACAATTGTCAAAAGGTGGAAGCAACCCAAGTGTCCACCAGAAGGTGAATGGATAAACAAAAGATGGCATACATATGATTGAAAATTAATCAGCTGTAAAAAGGAATGAAATGATGACATCATGTTGACTAAAATAAGCCTTACACAAAATAAAAATACTGTATTATCTCACTTCTATGAAATGAGCAGAATAAGCATATTTATAAAGTTAGAAACTAGTGGTTGAATGTGAGAGAGGAATTTATGGAAATTAATGGTTAACTGGTATTGAGTTTCTGCTTGGGATGATAAAGAAAGTTTTGCCAATGGATTATGCGGAAAGAGGTACAACTTTGTGTGTATAATTAACACCATTGAATTGTATATTGTAAGAGGGAGTAAAAGTAAATTTTAGGTTGTATATAATTTTCCATACACACATATGCATCGAACTGTACAATGTAAGAGTTAGTACTAATGTAAAAATAATGCTAAAGTTAGTTGCATCATTATACTAATCCTGTTTCATGAATTGTAACAACATTGGTACCATACTACTGCCAAATGCAAACAATAGGGGAAGATGCATGTGAAAGGTGGGTATATGGCAATTCTGAACTCTCTGCAAGATGTCTCTGTGTTTACACATATCACTACTCTAATAAAAAATTATAAAGTTGGCAACAACTCAAATATTCATCAACAGATGAATGGATAAATAAAATGTGGTCTATACATACAATGGAATATAATTCAGCCATAGAAAAGAATGAAATTCTGATATATGCTACAATATGGATGTACCTTAAAAACATTGTGCTAAGTGAAATAAGCCATATAACAAAGGACAAATATTGTATAATTCCCACTTATATTAGAGTGGGCCAATTTGGAGAGACAGAAAGTGAATTAGAGGTTACAAGGGGTGGGGGATGGGTTTATGGGGAATTATTGTTTAATGGGTGCAAGAGTTTCTGTTCGTGATGAAGGAAAAGATTGGGAAATGGATGGTAGTAATGGTAGCACAATATTGTAAAATTAATTAATGCCAGTGAATTGTAGACTTAAATTGCTACTATCATAAGTTTTGTGATATATATGATCACAATAAAAGTTTTAAAAAATAAGAAAGTGTAAGACAATATTTCCAGTTGCAGCCTCAACATACAAAAGACCTATAAAGTTACCACCCCCATTCTTACAATGAGAGAAAAGATAAAGAACTGGAAATCATTGACTTTTCTCAGACCCATCAAAATTTGAAACAGCAGGACAAACCATGATCCTGATTTCTGTAGAGTCAGGTGAATTCAAAGTCATGGCCAAGATCTGCTTACCTGAAGCAGGAACTTCTGGAGTCATGATATGGTAGAAATACTTAAATGGCAATTTTGAAAAGTTCATAGAGGCTGAAAAGGCTACAGCATGAGCATGAAGCTCTGCGGACCCTGCATTATGAAGAACCTGCTCATAAATGGGTTTTTACTTCCCAGGAACCCCACCAGGCTCTGATCTTGAGGATTCTGGAGAGATTCCCTCTTGCTTCTGGCAGATATAGAGAAAGATAATCACTGTGAAATAATCTCTGCATATTCTCTATAACAAAAGTCTGCTCTCCAGGGGAAAAAATTCACTAGATCTTTACCCCACCTGGGAGAAAGGCATGGCTCTCACTTTAACCTCTAACCCCTTCTAACCTTGCTGTTTCACAGGAGGGGATGGGCTCATGGACTGCCCTGAAGAAATTGCTTAAAAGACATAGGTCTATTAAAACAATGAGATTTAATAAAAAGATGATAGAATGCATTTGTCTTCTTCCTCTATATCTTACCACCATACCAACAGTGCTTAGAGGAAAATTTATAGCACTAAATACCTACAGAAGACCAGGAAAAGAGAACTAAAATCAATATTTTAAGATTCCATCTAATAAACTAGAGTTTTAAAGAAAATAATTTAAGCCCAAAGCAAATGGAAGAAAACAATTTATGAAAATTAGAGCAGAAATCAATTACATTGAAAACAAAATAAAACAAAACAAAAGCAGAGAAACCAAAAGCTAGATTTTTATTTGTTTGGTTGCTTTTTATTAGAGAAGTTCTGGGTTTACAGAATAATCATGAATAAAATACAGGATTTCCATATATCACCCCACCACAAATACCTTTTGTTGGTGTGAAGTATTTGTTACAAATGATGATAGCATATTTTTATAATTGTTCTATTAATTAAAGTCTGTGGTTTAACTTAGGGTTCACTGTTGGTGGAGTGCATGTTTATGTATTTTTTTAATTGTCCTATTATCAGTGCCAGATTCAGCTTCCAGGGTCTTGACTAGGCCATGAGAAAAAATTCAAGGGTCCAACATAGCGAGAGTATGCAGATAGAAAATGTATTGAGAACACATGTGAGAAGACATGCAGGCAGTCTTACAAAGGCAGAGGTAAGAAAGGTGAGAGTCCCCAGTTAATGTGGGGTAATTTCCTTTTATAGATTAGTTTTAGTTATTCCCCCTCCCCCTTCCTTGTGCAAGGCTCTTTCTCCTACCCTCATTTCTCTCCAAGTTGGGGCCTGGTGGTAGGTAATGTATTTGGGTGAGTTTGTTGGCTCCACCCTTCTCAGTAGATGACTCACATAAGCTCAACTCCTTTGGCTCTAGATGGGTCAGCTGCCACTGGGTGTTTCCCATATGTGTATAGTCACTGGGAAGGATGACTGTGCAGGCCACTGGCCTTCCAGACCTTGATTAACTAACCTTTCCCAAGACTCCTTCATGGATTTTTTCTTTCTCTCTCTCCTTTTTCCCTGTTCTAGTCAGCCTCATTGCCATGTATACAATATGATGTTTACCCTTTTAATCATATTCAGATAAATATTTCAGTGGTGTTAATGGCATTAACAATGTTCTGCTACCATTAACATCACCCATAACATAAGCATTTCCATTGCTCCAAATAAGAAGCCCATATATTTTTATAACTTTTTTATTGCATTATATATATATGTGTGTGTATATATATATATATATATATATATATATATATAATCACAAAGCAATGAAATGTGCAACAGCAATACTTTTCAAAACACTCTTCAACAAGTAGTTATAGGACAGATCCCAGAGTTTGTCATAGGCTACGACATGATCCTCTCAGATTTTTCCTCCTAGCATAAATAATTTTTTATCAACACAATTGACTTTTTCTTTCTTTTTTTGTGAAAAATAACATACATACAAAAAGCAATAAATTTCAAAGCAGCACATGACAATTAGATGAAGAACATATTTCACAGTTTGACATGGTTTACATTTCCACAATTTTAGGATTTTACTTCTAGCTGCTGTAAAATACTGGAGACTAAAAGATATCAATTTAAGGATTCAGAAATCATATTCATTTGTTAAGTCCCATCTTGTCTGTATAACTTCACCATCAACTTTCATCTTTCTATCCCTCTTTTTTAGGGGTGTTTGGACTATGGGTATTCTAACTTTTTCATGTTGGAAGGGTCTATCAATGATATGGGGTAGGGAGATGGAACTATCTGATGTTTTGGAGAGGCTGGACCCTCTAGGTTTCAGGACTTATCTGGTCCAGGGGCCCATCTGGAGGTTATAGGTATCTGGACAGTTACACTAGTGCATGGAACACTTTTGGAATCTTATATATCATCCTAGATGTTCTTCAGGATTGGCTAGAATGGTCCTGTCAGGGTTTGGCAGGTTATGATAATAGTAAGTCTCAAGATAAGGGGCATGGCCTATTGAATTTGGTGTTCCTCAAGTTTGACACAGTATCAGGGGATTCCCTGATGGTAAAGTTTAATAGTTTCATAATTTTTCTCCCATACCTCGAGAGATTTTGCCAATATTTTTGATTATCTACTCAATATACTCTAAGATGTATCTAGGCATTACATTAATCTATACAGGGTTAAACAACCTCTTTCTTATTCTGGGCTCCCTGTGTTACAATTGTTCAAATAAGCTATACAGATAGGTTCAATTAGATTATGCACTACAGAAAATTTCAGTTCCAGACCAAATAAACCTTTCTTCCTTTGGTCTCAAATAGTATGTGTGTTTCTAAAACATAGACAGTGTCTTCCTTACCCTGTATTCTGAATTACTTTAACCTAACCTGATCACTTTCATTCTTATCTCTAAATATCAGGATATATATATATATACATATATATATATACATATACATAAAACAGCATTTTGAAATCCAGAAATAATAATTATCATTCCAGATATAATGTGACTGGTATAAAAGCTTGCAATCTAGGTCCCTGTTTTCTTATATGCATTTTCTAAAGGAGGCCTTACCATTGTTGTTCTTTTGCTTCTGGCTTATATTGTGTCACCAAATGTTCCACATGTTAATTCACATTGCTGCATGCTTCGTGACTTCATTCCTTTTTGTGGCAGCACAAAATTTGTTCATAAGTATGCACCATTGTTTGCTAATCTACTTCTCAGTCAGTGCATCCTTTGGCCACCTTTACCATGGTCATAAAAGTGAAATCATATAGTATCTATCCTTTTGTGTCTGGCTTATTTCACTCAGCATTATGTCCTCAAGGCTCATCCAACCTTTCTTGTGTTTCAGGACCTCATTTCATCTTACTGCTGCATTATATTCCATCATATGAATGTACCATATATTGTTAATCCACTCATTTGTTGATGGGCATTTGGTTTGTTTCCATCTTTTGGTGAATGTGAATAATGCTGCTATTAACATCAGTGTGCAATTGTCTGTTTGTGTCATTGCTTTCAGCTCTTCTGAATATATATACCAAGTAGTGCTATTGTTGGGTCATAGGGCAACTCTATATTCAGTTTCCTAAAGAACCAACAAACAGACTTCCATAGTAGATACATCATTGTACATTCCCACCAACTGTGCATAAGTGTCCCAATTTCTCCACATACTTTCCAACATTTATAGTTTCCTTTTTGTTTAATAGCAGTCATTCTTATAGGTGTGAGGCAGTATCTCACTGAAGTCTTGATCTGCATTTCCCTTATAGCTAATGAAAATGAACATCTCTTCATGTGCTTTTGAGCCATCTGTATTTGCTCTTCAGAAAAATGCCTATTCATATCTTTAGCTCATTTAATAATTGGGTTATTTGTTCTTTTGTTATTGAGCTGTATGATTTCTTTGTGTATACAGGGTATCAAACATTTGTCCAATATATGATTTCCAAATATTTCTCCTATTGTGTTGCCTGCCTCATCACCTTTTTGACAAAGCTTTTTGAGGTGCAGAAGCATTTGATTTTGAGGAGATCCCATTTATCTGTTTCTTCTTGTGTTGCTTGTGCTTTGAGTGTCAAGTTTAGGCAGCTACCTCCTATTACTATGTCTTGAAGCTGTTTCCCTACATTTCCTTCTAGAAGCTTTACAGTGCTAGTTCTTATATTTAGGTGTTTGGTCCACTTTAAATAAATTTGTGTATAGGGTATAAAATAGATGTCCTCTTTCATTCTTTCAGCTATTGATATCTAGTTATTCCATGCCCATTTATTGAAAAGAGTATTTTGTCCCAATTCAGAGGATTTGGGGGCCTTGTCAAAAGTGACTTGGCCATAGATTTGGTCATTGATTTCTGCACTCTCAATTCAATCTCATTGGTCAATGCTTCTATCTTTGTGCCAGTACCATGTTGTTTTGACCACTTTGGTTTATATTAGGTTTTAAAGTCAGGGAGTGTTAATCCTCCCACTTCATTCTTCTTTTTGAGGATGCTTTTAGCTATTTGGCTTCTCTTTCCCTTCCAGATGAATTTGGTAACTAGGTTTCACCTGTCTTCAAAGTAAGTTGTTGGAATTTTGAATGGTACTGTGTTGAATCTGTTGATCAATATGCATAGAATTGAATTTAACTATATTTAGCAGTCCTATTCATAAGCATGAAATGTCATTCCACCTATTTAGATCTTCTTTGATTTCTTTTAGCAATGTTATGCAGTTTTCTGTGTACAAGTCCTTTACATCCCTAGTGAAGTTCATTCCTAAGTACTTGATTCTTTTAGTTGCTATTTTGAATGTAATTGTTTCCTTAACTGACACCTCAGCTAGGTCATTGCTTTTGTATGGAAATGTTACTGATTTTTGCACATTAATTTTATATCCCACCACCTTACTGGATTTGTTTATTAGTTCAAATATTTTGCTGTATATTTTTCAGGATTTTCCAAGAATAGTATCATATCATCTGCACATAATGAAAGTTTTGTTTCTTCCTTTCCAAATTGGATGTTTTTTATTTCTTTGTCCTGACTGATTACTCTAGCTAGAACTCTTAGCACAATATTGGATACTAGTGGTGACAGTGGGCATCCTTGCCTCATTCCTATAACTTAGTGCGAAAGCTTTCAGTCTCTCTCCATTGAGTACAGTGCTGGCTATCAGTTTTTCATATGTTTTCTTTATCATATTGTGGTAGTTACCTTTGATTCTTATCTTTTTCAGTGGTTGTATCAGAAAAGGATGTTGAATTTTGTCAAATGCTTTTCTGCATCAATTGAAATGATCATGTGATTTTTCCCTTTTGATTTGTAAATGTGCTGTATTACATTAATTGATTTTCCTGGGTTGAACCATCCTTGCATTCCTGGTATAAACCTCACTTGGTTGTGTTTTCATGTGTTGTTGAATTCAATTTGCTAATATCTGTTGAGAATTTTTGTGTCTTTGTTCATTAAAGAGATTGGCCTGTGTTTTCATTTCTTGCAGCATCTTTACCCACTTTTAGTATTAAAATAGTATTGCTTCATAAAACCAGTTACATAGAGTTTCTTTTTCCTCAATTTTTGGGAAAATTTTGAACAGGATTGGTGTTAGTTCTTTTTGGAATGTTTGGTAAAATTCCCCTGTGAAGCCATCCGTCCCTGGGCTTTTCTTTGCAGGAAGATTTTTGATAAGTGATTGAATCTTTTTATTTGTGATTCGTTTGTTGAGATCTTCTGTTTCTTCCTGAGTCAGTATAGTTTCTTTGTGTGTCTCCAGGAATTTAACCATTTCATCTAAGTTGTCTAGTTTGTTGGCATATAGTTGCTCATAGTATCCTCTTATGATTTCTTTTATTTCTTCAGGGTCTGTGGTTACACACCCCTTCCCATTTCTGATTTTGTTTATTTGCATCCTCTGTCTTTTTTTTTTCTTTTTCAGTCTTGCTAGTGGCTTATCAATTGTATTGATTTTCTCAAAGAACCAACTTTTGTGGGGTTTTTTTCTGTTGTTCTTTTGTTCTCCCATTCACTTAACTCTGCTTTAATCTTTGTTGTTTCTCTTCTTCTAAATGCTTTGTGGTGAGTTTTCTATTCTTTCTCAAGTTCCTCCAGGTGTGCAGTTAAGTCCTCAATTTTTACTCTTTCTTGTTTTTTAATATAGACATCTAGGGCAATAAATTTTTCCTCTTAGCACAGACTTTGCCACATCTCATAAGTTCTGTTAAGTTGCATTATCAATTTCATTCATCTGCGGATAGATACTGATTTATATAGCAGTTTGTTCTTTGACCCACTGGTTGTTTAAGCATGTGTTATTTTATCTCCATATATTTGGGAATGTTCCTGTTCTTTCGTGGTTATTGAGATCCAGCTTCATTGCATTGTGATCAGAGGAAGTGCTTTGAATAATTTCAAAGTTTTAAAATTCATAAAGACCTGTTTTGTACCCCAGCATATGATCTATCCTGGAGAATGTTCCATGAGCACTAGAGATTAATGTATGTATTTTGCTTTGGTGTGCAATGACCTATACATGTCTGTTAGGTCTAATTCATTCATGAAGTTGTTTAATTTCTCTGTTTTCTTGTGGATCTTCTGTCTGGTTGTTTTACCTATAGAGGAGAGAGGGGTATTGAAGTCTCCTACTATTATTGTTGAAACATCTATCATTCCCTTCATTTTTGCCAATGTCTGTCTCATGTACTTTGGAGCTTCTTGATTGGGAGCATAAACATTTATGATTGTTATTTCTTCTTGGCAAATTGACCCTTTAATTAATGTATCATGTCCAGTGTTGTCTCTGATGATGTCTTTACATTTAAAGGCTATTTTGTTCATTATTAGTACAGCTATTCCTGCTTTCTTTTGGTTACAACTTGCATGGGAAATCTTTTCCCATCCTTTCACTTTCAATCTATTTGTATTTTTGTGTCTAAGATGAGTCTCTTCTAAGCAACATATACTTGCATTTTATTTCTTAATTCCTTCTGCTAATCTGAATATTTTAATTGGTAAGTTTAGTCCATGAACAGTCAAAATTATTACTGAAATGGTGTTTCTTGGATCCACCATCTTATCTTTATTTTATTTGTCAGCTCTATACATTCTTTTTCTTCTTTCTCTTTTTATCCTTTAAATTACCCTTCCTGGCACTCTTCAATTCTGTGCTTTCCTCCAGACCTTCCTTTCTTGTCTTTTATTTTCAACTTGCAGAACTCCCTTTAGTATTTCTTGTAGGGCTGGTCTCTTGTTGACAAATTCTTTCAGGATTTGTTTGTCAGTGAAAATTATATTCTGTCCTTCAGTTTTGTAGGACAATTTGGCTGGTTAAAGAATTCTTGGCTGACGTCTTTCTCTTTAAGGATCTTAAATATATCATACCACTGCTTTCTTGCCTCCATGGTGCCAATTGGGTAGTCTCAACTCTGTTTTATGTTGTTTCCCTTGTATGTAGTAGATTGTTTTTCTCTTGCTGTTTTCAGAATTTTTTCCTCCTCTTCTACATTTGACAGACTGATTAGTATGTGTCTTGGGGAAGGCCTATGTGGATTTATTTTATTTTTTTTGAGTTCTATGTGCTTCTTTGATTTGTGTATTTATGTCCTTTATAAGGATTGGGAAGTTCCCCCCATTATATTCTCAACTAATTTTCCTAGCTCTTTACTTCTCTCTTCTCCTTCTGGGACACCGATGATTCTCATGTTTATGAACTTTGTTTTGTCTATCATTTCCCTGAGATCCAACACAAATTTTTTTCATCTTTTTTGCGATTTGCAGTTTTTGAGTGTTCAAAATCAGATATCCTGTTTTCTACATCACTTATTCTTTCTTGTGTCTCTTCAAATCTTCTGTTTTGTGGATCTAGTATGTTTTTCATTTGGTCCACAGAGTCTTTAATCTTTGTGATATCTGCTATTATTCTGTTTATTCTTTAAAATTTCTCTTTATGCTCTTCTATTATCTTCTTGATTTCCTTTATGTCATTTGTCATCCCACTTATTTTATTAAGTATAGTTACATGAACATCTTTGATTAGCTGTTCCAACAACTGTGTCTATCTGGTGCTTTAATTTGGTCATTAGACCTGGCTATATCTGTCTGTATTGTGATATGCTTAGTGATCTTCCATTGTTTCCATCACATGTAAATATCTTCATTGATTTACTTTGGGAGTTGATTTCCTTCAGTAGTCTAAAGCCTTGTGTTTGCAGGGTGGATGTGTAGAAGAGTGCAGGACATGGGGCAGGGCACAACAGTGCAGTGATCCATTGCAGTGCAGGTATAAGTGCAGGTTGGGGATGTTACACTAGTTCTTGTGAACATGGGCACCCAGTGGCCAGAGAGGATGTAGCTGTGCAGGTGTACAGGTCTGGGAGATGTAACTCAGTTGAGTACTGGTCTAATCCATGGGTCCCTTTGTGTACATGCACAGAGCTATGCAGCAAGTTGGCATTATGTTTTCATGGGCTGGGAGCATATGTGACCCAGCTGTGCAGGTCAGCACTTTCTCAGACCTGAGAAATGTGACTGTGGACCATGCACATGTGTGGGTCTAGGAGTGTCATAAACAGATGTTCCCAGAACTGAAGGATGTAACTTGTGGCATGGGTCTGGGAGTGCCATAAACTGATGTGCAGAGCACAGAGGGGGCTAGTGTGAGGCTGTGTGACACTATGGGTGGGGGGCACATTTATCCTGGTATGAAGGTAAATGTCTCTAA
>PVIY010017224.1:0-43278 GCA_004026745.1 Myrmecophaga tridactyla
AAAATAAGCTTCGTGATCGAGTAGGAACAGTCCAGGAAACGGAGCAGGAAGATACAGGATGGAGGTAAGCGAGGAAGGGGTCTTCTGCTGATCTTTTTGGGCTGCAAATGTGAATGCCACCTCCAGGCAAAGGGTGAACGTTCCAGGGTGTGCCGATTTGAGGGGCTGAGGCCATTCTTACTCCTTACAGATATCTTATCTCTATTCCTCTCCCCGCCCCCTCCTTCCAAGCCTCAAAAAAATGTCTGGATTATTTCTAGGCTGATGAAATTCAGATTTAATTCAACAACTGATTGTTCTTATTCGAAACATTGGAGGAAAAAAAACCATTCAAGGGAAAAATCAGAGAAACTCAGACAGGAAGATACCTTAATCAAACCTCTTTCTGTGTGGCGTCTCCTACAAGTGAGAACCCAACAAACCTCGTTGCTGTGCGTGTATGTGAATCTGTGTGTGTCTGCATGCGTATGTGTGTAAATGAGTGTGTCTGCATGCATACGTGTGTAAATGAGTATGCATATATGTGTGTTATGGGTGTATGTGTTAAGGTGTGTATGTGTATATGTGTATGGGTGTGAGTGTATATGTGTGTATGTCTGTGTGTAGTGTGTTGTGTTTTTACGACTTGGGACCATCTTGTCTAGGTGTTTGTTGTGTGCTAGCATGTCACATTGTCATGGAGCCTGACACCTATGCATCCAGTATTCACCTGTCCATCCATCCATCCATCCATCCATCCATCCATCCATCCATCCATCCATCAGCTATTCCTTCGGTTTGTCCAGTCCTTTAGGATGGGCACTAGAGGCTGATGGTAACACATTTACGATGAAGGTAAGACTCCTGCCCTCAGCGAGCTCACAGCCTCGTGTGGGGATTGTCAGCCTTCTGTAAAGGGCCAGATAGCAAACACTTTTTGGCTCTGCCAGTGTAGTGCCACCTCAGCCATACGGCACAGAAGTGAGTGGGGGCGGCTGTCTTCCAGGACAATTTTATTTACCAAAACAGACTTGGGCCCCGGGTGCAGCTTACTGACTTCCTTGTCTAGCCGGGGAGACTTGCGAGTAACCAGGGTTACAAAGTGGTTTGGGAGATGCAGTCATGGGGGCCGGGGCGGGGGGTGCACCTTGCTTTCTGGGGGCACAGAGCACATCCAGACCCAGGCTCGGGCCGCGGGAAAAGTGTCTGGAGGAGGCGCCGTGTAATCTTAGCCAGGCGGGTGAGGGGAGCTGCAGGTGAGCGGAGTGGCTGGGGAGGGGTCAGGAAAGTGGGTGGGTGCAGGGAGGGTGGGCAGAGCAGAGGGTTTGCAAAGGAGCCTGAAGGCGAAAGAGAAAATGATGCTGAGGGGAATGCAAGACGTGCATGGAGGTGGATTTGGAAGGAGCTGGCAGGTGAGCGGGGTCAAGAGGGTCAAAGGGGCCGTACGGCAGGACATGGGGTGCTGCTGGCAGGTTCTCAGCAGGTCATTCTAACAGCGCCCCCAGGCTAGCCCCCGGGTGACACCCTGCCCTGGGCTTCCAGGCCCTCACCGTAGAGTCTATGCAGGTGGGGGAGGCAGGTGGCTCTTCACAGAGTGCTCTGTGCAGCCCACCCCGGGCAGCGGGTGGCTGGTCCAAGGGCAGGGCACTGGGGAAGACATTTTAGCTGCAGGAGGGGAGCTACCATTAAACAAGAAACAGAAACAGGCCGGGTCCTTAAAATGGAGCCGGGATAATTACAGGATGCGTACTTTGGCCACAACTCCACGCTCTGGGCATGGCTGAGGGGTCCGGTGCTGTAGTGTGGTTGAGACTCACCTTGTAGGTGCTGACATGCAGTAAAAGCCAAGATATTTTAATGTTTCTCTCCTCCTCTCTCCTCCCCTCTCTCTGTTTGCGCTGTCTGGTAAACCAGGATTATTGAGCCCTGTTTGCTTTCTAGAACCTCTGGAGGAGATGGTATGGAGTACTGCTGAAACACAGGTTTCAAAGAGAAGCCAACCTAGGTGTGAATCCCGGCTGTCATCTTCTCTAGGAAGCCACATAACCTCTAGAGGAATCAGCTTTCTTGTCTTTAAAATGGGGAGGATGTTTATGCCTCCCTAGTGGGTTATTGAAATAACCCCTGTTGAAGGCTTATTACCATGTCTGGCATGAATGTGATTATCATTGGTTTCAGATTTCAGGACCTGGCACATGGCAGGTATTTAGCAAACACTTGCTGATTGACTTAATGATGGTTTATGGAGTGTGCAAAGCATATTGCTTGTAGGTAATATTGACTACCCGCCTTAGTTTGCCTGTTAGTATATTGCTTACCACTTTCCTTGCATTCAATGTGGTTGCATTAAGTTGTCACCCTCTTTTGCCCAGTTATGTGCATCCTAAATTATCAAAGCCCCTCAAGTCAAAGTTCTGATTTCATTCCCACCATCGCAAACTTGGTTCCTTATATCTTGTCTGAGCCATGTCAGCAGTGTCCAGTATGATTTCCCTGCCATTAGTCTATTCATGCCCCATCTATGCACCCACCCGTGGACAGACTGATTTCCCTAAAAATGAATGTGGCAGAGTCGGGGGAGGAACGGGGGGTCCTGTTTAATTGGGATAGAGTCTCTGTGGGGTGATGGAAAAGTTTTAGTAATGGCTGGTGGTGATGGAAGTTCAGCACTGTGGATGCAATTATGACCACCGAATAGTATGCTTGATAGTGGCTAAGATGGGAAATCTCATTGTTTATGTGTCACTGCAGTAAAGATGAAAACAAACAGAAACACGATCTCTGCACTCCTCCCAATAAACATTGTGGATGCAGCCTGATGTCTAAACTTCAAAGTGTTCCTTCTACTCTCTGGGTTGCTAGGACCTCCAGAGCTGGGGTTCTCAACCCAGGGTAATTTTGCTCCCTGGTGGGCATTTGGCAATGCCTGGAACATTCCTATGGCAACAAAACCATCTGGTGGGTGGAGGTTGGGGGTGTTGTTAAACTTCCTACAGTGCATGGGACAGCCCCCACCTCCTGCAAAGAATTTCGTGGCCCCAATGTCAGTCTTGCCGAGGCTGGGAAATCCTGTCCTGGTCCCACCTCTGTCTTCTATCCACCGTGCCATCCTTTCTCAGTGATTTCTGAACTCATCTTCCCATCCTTGTGTATTTGATTCCCTTTGTCCAAGATCACTCTTAATCTCTGTCTTTGCCCTGACACCCTTATACTCACCCTTCAAGACCCATTTCACATGCTTCTATGTCCAGGAAAATGCACAGGGTTCCCCCCGGCCATAATTGATTGTTTCCTTCTTTGGGGCACCACTCATGTCTGTCCCTGCCCTTACACATGGCGTGTACTTATCTGTACTATCCCCACCGTCGTTGCTTCTGAGCCTTAGTATCGGGACTTGGTGTTGTTACCTCCATATTCTCTTTGCATGGTGTAAGTATTTGCTCAAGGAATGAGTAAAATATTAAAAGAATAATGTCCACCTTTAGATTCTGGGTTCACCTTTAGATTCTGTGCTATTTTGCAACAAACGCTCTGGACTGACATGTTGAAGCATGCATTTCTCCACTCATTCCTTGTCTTACCCACCTTCCAGGTAAATTGCATGCAGATGACCTTCAGACTTTCCTGAAACTTGGAAATGCTTTGTGTTTGTGCTTCGATTCTGATTTCAGATCTTCAGCATTTTTGCACTCAGTAACATTTTCCATTTTGCAGTAAATCCACTGATGTTGCTTGAACACAATTTCCTCATGCTCCACCCGTGACCCTTTTACCATCACCCATCAAGGGTCTTTATGGGGATGGAAACCAGGGCTTCCTACGTGTGCCTGCCAATGTCTCATTCATGTCCAAACTAGGATTGTGGCTTCCTGAAACGGCATTTTCCTCCTGGTGGCCGGAATCGAGGCTTTGTAAGCCCAAGGACCCGAGTGGGTCTTACTTACTGTGTATCTGCTGTGCTTCACGTGGCCTCTGGCTTATAATAGGTTCCCAGTTGAGTGCAAACCAAATGTTAGGAGTTATTCTGAAGCTTTGGTTTCCCTCACTAAGAGCGTCTGAGAATCACAAGGCGAGGTGGTGGAAAGAACTTCATGTCCTACAAACATAGGTCTAGTCCCACCTCTGTTATTTCCTATCCATGCACCCACAGCTGTGTTAATTTCGTTGAGGCTCAGTTTCCTCATTTTCCCAATGGGTCTAATTTATACCTATCTGCTGGGGTTGTTGTGGTGAGTGAAATGACCAGCTCACAGGAGGATATTCAATAATGGTAGCTCTTAATAAGAGGAGAACTATTTGGGACAAGTAACTCTCTGGAACTGGTCAGCCCTTGCAGTCCACCCAGGTAGCAGCTCAGCCACCCCTACATTTACGGACTCTTGTAGATTCGCCTTCGGAATTCTGTTCTTGTTTTCTCAGGGCTCCCTCCCCATTCTGGTCTCAATCATAGTTTGAAATTGCAGACAGATGCTCAAGCCAGTTCATGATGATGTGGGCACAGGAACCTGGGATGTTGGAGGAAGAAAGAAACTTAAGGCAAACTATATTTCATCAACCTCAGTGTACACAGGGGCCCGAAGTTCAGAAAGGTTGATTAACTTGCCTCAGATCACACAATGAATCAGTAGCAAAGCCCTGACTTTAAGTTCTCTCGGCTTCCAAACCCTTGTTTCTTTTCCTGCATGGAGAGGCCTGTGATTTGCATTCTGTACTTAGTGGCCAGAGCACGAATGCTGTTAGCATTGAGCCTATAGGGACCCCTCCAAGCACTGCTTCCTGCAGCATTAACTTAAATTCCTGATTCAGCTCTTTGAGGCCTGACAGCCCCTCACGAGAATGGGACGTGCACGAGAAGCATTTCCAGATGGTTTCTGAAAGCGTGGATCCTTAGGAAAGCAGCTCTGGGCAGGCTCAGATGCCCTTGGACTGCAAGATTGGCTCCACAAACACAAGCCTTTGAAGGTGGAGCTGCTTCCCTGTAGGGAAACACCAGCTCCTTCAATTGACCGAGCCCCAGGACACTTGGGTCTCTTTTGCCACGTCCTCAGTCCTTGTTCCGAGGGGCTGGGAGAGTGTAGCGGTGAAGCTTTGGGAACCAGGCTCCCTTGGTTCCAAGTCCAGCTCTGCCACTTCTAGCTGGGTGACCACAGGCAAATCACTTACGCTCCCTGCATCTCGGGTTCCTTATCTGCAGAACAGGGAGGGTTGTGGCGGTCCTGAAAGGGTTGGTCTGCAGATTCAGTGAGCCACAGACAAACAGCGCTTAGAACCACACCTGGCATATAGGAAGTGCTCAGCAAATGTCATCTATTGTTATTAGACTCAGGTACTGGAATCTCACCTTGATTCAGGTCTGCTTCTCATTGGTCGTGTGATTTGGGTGAGTTTCGTCACTCCTCTGAGCCTCGATTTCCTACCAGACAACTGAGTATAACAACAGCACAGGCAGCTTCAGGTTTGCATACGTCCAGCTTTGGGACAAATGGGGCTTTGGGTCATTTGTGCTGATGCCTGCGTTGCTGCCTGTATGCGAGTTTGGACTTTGGCACATGAGCTGATGAAAGGGAATCTTACATGCTTGTGTGATGATGCTTTTGGCAAATAGTCTCCAGGAGGGGCTCCAGCTTTGTCTGTGCAGTAGCATCTGCGCCAAGGAATTTAATATTTTATTGCATTTTTGCGGTTACTGTATAAAACCGAGCAGCCAGAAGAAGTGCTGATCCGACTAGTAGAGGAGCAGGAGCCTCATAAACTAAACATAGCGGGGCCACAGAAAGAAAGAAAGAAAAAGATGAAGATAAAATCATAAGAGCCACCTAGCACAGCAGAGCTTCAGTGTTAGCCAGAAAATCTTAAAGCTTCAGCTTACAGCCTGTCACTCAACTGTGAAGGGGAAGAATAAAATTAGAGGATATGGTCGCAGATGGTTGAAGATTGCACTGAAAAAGCAAAGTTTAATTGGGTATTGTGTAGCGGTGTTAGCTTTCTGGGTAATACTCTCCCGCATCATAGGAACTGACTATTCAGTTTTTGCCCGCATTTTCAGTTGTGCATGATATATGTAGGGAGGGCCGATGATCCTCCATATGTAAAGAGCCTGCCGCCCGCACCATCATTATCACCATCAGTATCCTTAAGGCGGCTCAGAAGAGACAGTCAAATGAGTAGGGGCTGGAAATACGGAACCATCAGCTCTCAGCTCAGGTAATTCAGATATTAGCTATGATGTCCCTGACAAATGTCTCCTCAGCTTCTGTTTGCATAGCCCCAGCACTGGGGAGCTCATTGCCTCCTGAGGTAGCCCATTCTCCTTTTAGGAGTGGGTGAGTGTATCTCCTGTATGCCAGTGCGTCTCCCTGGGAATCTGCACCCAGTGGCTTTCTGTCCTGTATGGAGCCACAGAAGTAGTGAGAACTTCACAAGATGGGGAACCAAGATACGCCTACTCATCCCTCAAGAGCGTATTCATTCATTCACTCACTCATCCATAAATATTTCCTAAGCATCTACTGCATAAGGTTTCTGGGCTGAGCCTTGGAAGAGTTCAAGGGCTAGTGGGCGAGACAGACAATTACAATCTAGGTCTATAATGACGGGGCAATTACAATCTGGAAAGATAAGCAGGGAAACACCAGGGGAGCCCCAAAGAGGCAGCTAAGCCAGGTGGGCATGACAGTGGTGAGGGAAGGCTTCCTGGAGGAGGGGACACCTGAGCTGAGTTTCAGAGAATGAGTGGAAGGTGGGAATGGGGACAGGGGAGGCATTTCTGATAGGATGGAGAGAGTGTACAAACAGTCACGGAGTTTGAGAGACTGGTGGGTCCAATCGTGTTGGGTGGGGAGGGGCTGGGGAAGGGCGTGAGAACCCCAGAGTGAAGCGGGGAAGGTTAGAGGGCCCAGGACAGCTTGGACTCTCTTCTGGGCAGAGTTGCTCCCCGGGTGCCCTTGCCATCATCTTGGCCGTGGGTGGGGCACCCTTCATCTGGGCAGAGCCTCATGGCTGGGTTCGGCAGAGATTACTCTTGGCATTTTGTGAGAGTCGGTTCCGCCGTCCCCTCTCCCCCGGTGGTCTCTCAGGAACAAGCCTGGTGTATTGTGGGCTCGTGAATTCCTCCCTCTCTGTTTTACAGTCCAGGGCCGAGAACTTAGCTTTGGACCAAAAAGACCGGGATTCAATACCAGTTCTGTTGCTGACGATCTCTGAGCCATGCGTGGCCAGGCTCCTTAACTCCCGAGAACCTTTGTCTTCTTGCTTGAGAAAAGCATAAATCAGCAAACACATGCAGGTGGTCCCCACGTGCTGGGCACCGTGAGGCAGACACTAACTCACCTGGCAAACACTAACTCGCTGAATCTTCCCGACAACCCCTATAGGGTCCATAGTTTCCTAGGGCTTCCATCACAGAGTACCATGAACTGGGGGGCTTAAAACAACAGAAATGAACTCTCTTTGCAGTTCTGGAGGCTAGAAGTCTGAAACCACGGTGTCGGCAGAGCCACATGCACTCTGAAGTCTCGTGGGGAGGCTCCTTCCTGGCCTCTTCCGGCCTCTGGGGGCCCTTGGCTTGTGGTTGCTCTGCTGCAGTCTCTGCCTCCATCTTCATGGGTTCTTCTCCATGTCTGACACTCGTCTCCTCTTCTTATATGGACAGCAGTCCTGTTGGATTGGGGCCTAATCCGACTGGACGTCATCTTAACTTGACCATATCTGCAAAGACCCTGGGTCCAAATGAGGTCACGCTTATAGGTACAGAGGTCAGGACTGAACATGTCTTTTTTGAGGACACAAGTAAACCCTTAACAGGTCAGCGCTCGACCATCCCCATTTTGCAGATGAGAAAACAGAGGCACCAAGAGACTCCAAGGCTCCCAGCTGGTAAGTGGCGGAGGCGGGAAGACACTTAGAAGTTCTCTCCTAGAGTTGACGTGAAGATGAAAAGAGCTAAGGCATGCAGAGGGCCTGTTGCAGGGCCCAGGACATAGAAGATATTCAGTAAATGTAATCATCATAGCTATTAATACTCCAAGAAATGTACAGTGCAATATGATCAAGGAGAGAGCCTCCCCAAAGTAAGAACACCTTCTCCAAGGGAGCCTAGGAAAGGTCTAATTCAAATGACTCATTAACTTCAAGACAATAGAAAATGACAGATCAAGGCTTTGAGCAAAGAGGCTGAAACAGTCATTGATTAGAAGTCAGACTTACTTCTTTCCTTCTTATCTGCTTGATTGACTTCTGAGGGCTTGTCTTTCCACGGAATTAAAGAGCTAACTTACCTGCCAAGCATTCCCTTCATCAGCCACCATCATGGGCAGTTGTCCAGTAAACTGGATTTATTCTCGCCTGGTTCACAGTGAAAAATCCAAAATCCAGAAAAGTTTTGGGCCTCCCTCCAGGTTCTGCCTGGAGTTTTGATCTTGAAACCACATGCCACCCTCTCTTTTACCACCAGAATAAAGTATCGGCAATTGGAACAAGCGATTGTACAAGGAAAGGGTTCAGTTGCAGAATCGCGAGACATGACACTTGGCTGTGATCGTTTGGATGGAGGGAAGGGGGAGGGTGGAGGGGGCGCGTGGCATGTTTAGACCTGGGCCTGGCACCTTCCCTGCTGTGGGACTTGGGGGCAAGTGAGCCAGGCTGTCTGGAGTCTCTGCTTTGTCTCCCGTGGAACGGGAATGCGAGCTCCTTGCTGGGGCGCGAGAGGAGGATACGAGACGGTACCCGAGCTTGACCGGCATCAGTGGTACCGTTGGTGGCTGCGGCTCTCCTGAGCGTCACCCACACCCTTAGCAGCTACGGGGAGGAAGGGGAGGACTTATTCCTGGAAGCTGGACCTGGGCTTTCCTCACAAGTGTCAGGATGATGAGCTGCAGAGGAGCGGCTGGTCGTGCCACGTGGGTGAGGCTGCTGTAGCTCCTGCCCAAACTGAGACCCAGGATTTGTCACGGGCCCCGATGTCTCCCCTTTGGAGTAGGTGAATGGATAAACCAAATGCCATATATCCGTACACCCATCCCTAAAAAGGAATAAAGCTCTGACTCATGCCACAACGTGGATGGACCTTGAAAACATGGTAGTGTGGGTAAGAAGCCAGATACGAAAGGACTTCTATGATTCCATTTATATGAGGTGTCTAGAATAGGTGAATTCAGAGACAGAAAGTAGATTAGAGGTTGCTAGGGATGGGGCGTGGGGAAGGGGACCCCATTGCTTAATAGGGACAGAGTTTCTGTTTGGGGGATGAAAAGCTTTGGTCATGGTGGTGGCAACGGAGCACAATGTTGTAAATGTAATTAATACGCCGAGTCGTACACTTAAAATGGTTAGAATGGCAAATTTTATGTCACAGATATGTTTTACATATTTTATGCTATATGTTTTATCTTTAAAATAAATAAAATAAAATAAGACAAAATAAAAAAGTAGATGTGGGACAGTGGGTGGGAAGAGGGCTCGCTTTGGGGTCAGGTGTGAATTCGCACCCTGGCTGCCCTGGGCCTCTGCCTGCTGTGTGGCGGTGGGGAGTGGCTTCCTTCTCTTGGCTTCTGCCTGCAGATTGGGGATTACCAGTAAGGAGTGTGCACCCTGGAGCACTTGCGCCAGTAGCTCTCGAGTCAGATGGCCTGGGTTCCAATCATTTCTCTATTGCACTAGTTCTCAAGCCCTGCGGTCATTTGGCAGTGTCTGTAGACACTTTCGGTGTTGCCAACGAGAGGGAGGGCAGCATGTGTGCTTTTGGCACCTGGCGAGTGGGGTTTGGAGATGCTGCTAAACATCCCACCTCGCACAGGGTGGCCCTGTGCAGCAAAGACCGATCCAGCTGACAGATCTTGCCATGATGCTGAGACAGGAACCTTGCTGTCTGCCTGCTAGCCCCTGAAGTCGCTTCCCTTGCTTGAGACTCTGTCCCCCCATCTGTAGAATGCAAATAAATGGTCACGGTGCCCATGTTGGGTGGTTGCATTGGAAACAGAGGGGGTGTGGCACCAGCACACCACTGGGCACCTGGCAAGCGGTCCAGAAATAAGAGCTCGGGTTTCTGTGGGGCGGAGTCCATTGCCGATGGACGATAATGGTGATGTGTCCCCTGCCTGCTTCCCCTCTCCCCCTCCTTTGTAAGTGGAAAGCACCGTCCCCAATCCAAGAGGGAAGTCTTGAGTCGTCCTTGACTTTTTCCCTCTTCTTCCCACCCACCTCCAGACAATCTCCAAGACCTCGTTCCCGTGCATCCCCACCGCCAGGTAGCCCCGTGCAGGCCATCGCCCTCGTCCTCTCCTGAATGACAGCAATAGGCTCTGCTCACATCCAATCCAGAGTCGAATTTAAAAATGGATATTTAAAGGCTGTGTTGTATCTCTCGTCTGCTTAAAGAATGCTTCCGTGGTTGGTTCCACCTTGCAATTCCAAGGGATTTGCAAGATATTGGAACCCATTTTGGCTTATAAAATTCCATCTCTGGCCCTGCTGTACTCATTGCCACACCCGCTTATTCCACAGATGTTGACTGGTCCCTGTGTGCCAGGCTCTGTGCTGGGTGTGGGGGGCTTGGGGGAGGGAGCGGTTGCTGTCTTCAGTGTACTTACCGCTCTAGCCTGGTTTCCTGCTGGGCAGCTCTCTCTGCCCCTCCTTCCCCTTAGCCATCTGGTGCGCTCCTTTTCATTCTGCAAAACCCAAGCCCGCTCTCTCCCTTTCTGTGTCTCTGATGACACTCATTCATCTCTGGATGACATGAGAAAAACTGGAAAATCGGAAAGGACAGAGCCAGGGCGGCTTAAAAATTTAAAGGTGAGTCTTGTCCAGGTGCCGACACTTTATGACCTTTGCATCGCATCCCTGAAGCTGAATGTCCCCAGGAAGGAGAGGCTGGTAGGTCACCCCGGGGTAATGTCATTTGATTGACAGCCCCAGAAAGATCGCACGCAGGTGGGGAGGCAGAGTTCTCCAGAAGAAGTAGGGATTTTGTTACAAGGGATGTTGAGCAAGCAAAATAGTGGACATCTCCCACACCTCTTTGTCCTCTTTGCTGCAGAACTAATGATTCCTCCTTCTGCTTGCTCTTTATCCTATACATGCCTTAAAAAAATTTACAAATCATTTCTCTGACCATGTTTAACTGCAATTATTTCTGTATTTTGCTGTTGCACTTAATTCTCTGTTGCGTGAACTGGGAAGCGATTACATTGTTGAGTGCATAATAGGAGTTTGTGGTGTTAAATGGATGTGTATTAAAATGAACGCTCCAAGCTGGGTGGACCTTGAGACATCGTGCTACGTGAAATAGGCCAGACCCAAAAGGACAAATAGCGTATGACTCCACTTATATGAAATATTCAGGCTAAGCAAATTCGTAGAGACAGAAGGAGGTTAGAAGTTACCGAGGTCTGGGGGTAAAGGGGGAATGGGAAATAATTGCTTAATGTCTTCAGAGTTTTTGTTTGGGGTGATGAGCAAGTTTTGATAATGGATGGTGGTGATGATAACATGACATTGTGAATGTGATTAATAAAAATGGTTAATTTCATGTTACATATTTAATGTATATGGATTACATATTAATAGATATATATTTCATTAATGATATACATTGTTCTAGCACAATAAAATAAAGCAAGTACGAACCAGCTGTATTTGTTTCCTAGAACTTCCATAATAAATTACCACCAACTGAGTGGCTTAAAACTACAGACATTTACTCGTTCGCCATTCTAGGGGCCAAAGTCTGAAATCCAGGGTTGGAAGGGTGGGTGCCTTCGGGGGCTTGGAGGGGTAATCTGTCCCATGCGCCTCTCCGAGCTTTTGGGGCTCCTGGCATCCCCGGCCAGCTCTTGGCTTGCGGCCATTGTCCCGTCTCTGTGTCTTCCCATGGGGACGTGGTTCTGTGGCCTCTCTTTTTTGCCTCTTCTTAGGGCGCCCTCATCAGACTTTGGGGCCCACCCTAGTGCAGCAGGGGCTCGTCTTTCTCCTTACCTGCCCACATCTGCACAGAGCCCTTCCCACAGAAGGCTGCATTCGCGGACAGCAGGCGGAGACATTCATGCCCAACTTTTTTGGGGGACCACCTGTCAACTTAATACACCAGCTGCTTCAAGTCTTGTCTTTAAATATGGGTTCTCTCTCTTTTTTTTTTAGATTCAATTTTTTTTATTAGTGAAGCAATAATTTGTTACAAAAAAAGACCCTTTTTACCCTTTAACTGAGAAAGCCACCTAACGACACACAAACAACTAAGTCTTTAATATTTTCAAAAGGAAAGGAATTTTTTTTGGAATTTAGAAAAGTAAATATCTTGGAAAGACTAACTATAAGAAGTTACTTTTTCAATTTTAATTTTTAACAGGCTGCCTACCAGGTATATTACCCAGCATTTTCCCTCACGTGTAAAGTCCATTAGGTTTAGCCAACCTAGAACCTACATTTAGAAACTGAGGCAGGAGAGGTTTTTATTTAAATAGGAAACCAATAAACTGAAACACCAATCACATTGTTTTACTGAGACAATTTACATAATTAGGTGTAAATTATTAACTTTATGTTGTTAAGGTCCTAGCAAAGCGTCAATTGCTCTGACTACAGCTCAAGTTCAAATTGTCCTCAGCTGGCTGTAAAGATCATTACCACAACGGAGTCAGGCCTGCTTGACAAAGGAAAAGAATCACTTCAATACTGTACATTTCCTTTCCTTAAAAGCAAGGATTAAGCCAGGACTATCTTGGTTCTCAATCTCTCCATTTTTTTTTTTATAATTTAAAAATATTTTTAGTGAGAAATCTTCACTCACATCCATTCCACACTTGTACGGTCAGTGGCTCACAGAATTACCACATGGTTGTATGTTCATCACCATGATCATTTTTAGAATATTTGCATCACTCCAGCAAAAGAAATAAGAAAAAAGAAAAAACTCATATCTCCCACACCCCTTACTCCTCCCTCTCATTGACCACTAGTATTTCCATCTACCCAATTTATTTTACCCTTTGCCCCCCCATTATTTATTTGTTTATCCACATCTTTTTAGTCATCTGTCTATACCCTGGATAAAAGGAGCATCAGACACAAGGTTTTCACAATCACACAGTCATGTTGCTAAAGCTATATCATTATACAATCATCTTCAAAAATCAAGGCTACTGGAACACAGCTCTACTAGGGTACTTCCCTCTAGCCACTCCAATACGCTATAAACTAAAAAGGGATATCTATAATGCATAAGAATAACCTCCAGGATAACCTCTCGACTCTGTTTGAAGTCTCTCAGCCACTGAAATTTTATTTTGTCTCATTCTCTCCTCCCCTTTTGGTCAAGAAGTCTTTCTCAATCCCTTGAGGCCGGGTCCCGTCTCATCCTGGGATTTCTGTCCCACGCTGCCAGGGAGATTTACACCCCTGGGAATCATGTCCCATGTGGTGGGGGGGAGGGCAGTGAGTTCACTTCACTTGCTGAGTTGGTTTAGAGATAGAGGCCACATCTGAGCCACAAAAGAAGTTCTCTGAGGGTGACTCTTAGGCTTCATTTTAAGTAGACTTAACTTCTTCTTTGCAGGAATAAGTTTCATAGGGGCAAACCCCAAGATTGAGGGCTTGACCTATTGATTTGGTTGTCTCCACTGTTTGCAAAAATATCAGAAATTCTTCAAATGGGGAAGTTGAATATTTCTTCCTTTCTCTCCAGTTCCCAAGGGGACTTTGCAAATACTTCTTTATTCAGTACCCAAATTGCTCTGGGATCTATTGGGGCATCACACTAACCCGGACAAACCAACAAAATCTCACGCCCTATTCAAGAGTCCATGTTACTTATGGTATTCAACTAAACTGACCAAACAAGTTAAGTTAGGAAATGCAGTACCCCAAATATAAATTTTGCACCAAATAAACATCTCTCCCTCTAGTCTCACACAGGAGTTAAAGTTTAAAATATGGACGATATCATCCATTACTCTGTTTTCTGATTTACCTTAGTCCAATCCACATCCTCTTCATTCATATCTCTACTTGAAGTCTGATCCCTTTTTTCAACTTTTTAAACAGCTCCTGTATGGGGTACTGCTGACTTTCAGAGCTTCAGAACTCTAACTCTGAGTCTTAGGTGTCACATAAATACCTGAAGTTCTGGGAACAACCGAGTTATAAATAACAGCTCGGTATCTCAGAATTTAGAAATAACAGTTACACCTCCTGGTAAATATGGGTTTTTTTAAGAGCAAGGTCTGATCCCAGTTTTGAGACTCAGCTTTTAATTCTTTTTTTTTTTTTTAAGGAGGCTTTTACTCTTGAAACATTGCCTATAAAGAGAATTTGGGTTTATAGAAATCAATTTGCTGAATGGTTTTAATGATAATCACCAGATATATAGTCCCCCAGAAAAGATGATGCCAAGGTCATAAGAAGCAATTGGCCCTTGTTCATACCAGAGACATTTACATGGAACGCCTTAAAGGGAAAATGATCATTTTGGATAAAATGTGTAATAATGATGCATAAAATGCTAAAGAATTTGAATGCAAACAGCCTGAGTTTATGTATGCCTGGGAAAAAAGGAAAAACAAAGCCTGAAAACTCAAGATTAGAACTGTAAATGGATAGAGCATAAGCCCTTACATGCTTTATATGTATTTTATATTAAAGCCCAAATATCCCAGCTTCCCTCTTCCCCCAACAATTATTGTCACTTGTGCTCCAGGCACTGACCTAAGCATTTATATGCATGGTTGCCCTTGACCTTCACACACCCCTGTTTGGTAGGAATCACAAGCCCCGTTTTGCAATTGAAGGCACCAAAATCCAGCCTGTTTATGTCATTGGCCCCAAGTCCATCCAGCTAGGAGGTGTCAGAGTGAGTTAGGACCCTCGTCTTGCTGAACCCAAAGCTGTGCTCTTGCTCCCACTTCAGCCCAGGAAGGGGGCATATGTATAATTTCCCCAACTGGGGTTCAACATGCTGACTTCACATTTTGTCCCAGAGTGTGGCCTTTAAAATCCCTTCTCGGCAAGTTCAGGACTGGCTCTCGGGTCCAGGGAGTGGCTGAGCTTCCTCGTCGGGGTTAAAGGATCCACTGGGAAACTCATGGCAGAACGTGCAGGTGTAAGGGTCCGGGTCTGAGGACCGCCATAGGAGAACCCACTCTAGAGAGGAGGGCTCCCCGCTGCCCCTCTGGACTGGGGAGGGTGCGTGTGTGCACACAGGTGAGAGTGTGTTTGTTTGCAAGTGTATGTGAGCCCACGTGCTTTTGCATAAGAGGATGTGTGCAGGTCTCTCTGTGTGTGTGTCTGCATGTGTACTTTTTCATGCATCTGGATGTTGTGCATTTTTGTCATCATTCATACCTGTGTGTGTGTGTGTGTGTGTGTGTGTGTGTGTGTAGTGACTTATAAACAATGAGGAAATGCACATATAGAACCTCTGACTTCCTGCCAGGCCGTTTACCAGGTTTCAGAGCGTGTCTGTTTGCCTCTTATTGGAACTGCTCTGCAATTTCATTTTCCATTTGATCAGATGGGTTTTGTTTATCTTCCATAAATCTCGCTCTGGCAACTCCAGTGCTGCTGATTTCCACATCTCTCGTTGTTTGCAACATTGTTGTGTGTTTGATGAAGTTTAATATTCTGCCCCAGCCTTCATGGGATGCTGATTTTCTGATTTCCTGTTGGGCTGTGGCCCTATTTTGCTGGCCTGGACGTTGTGAAATCTGGTTTCAGCAGCCGATGCCCAGGACTGTGCTATCAGCTCTCCTTTAACACAGAAATGACCTTGGGCATTGGCAAATCGGTTTCCTCTTAGGCAGCGTGAGATGAGGCTCATAAAAGGATGGGTTTTTGAGTTAAATGGAGCTATTTTCAAATGTGCCTCTGAAACTTACCAGATGAGTGACGTCAGCACGTCCTTTTCATTTCCTTTCTGTTAATAAAACTACTTATTAAAAGCAGATTACAAGTTCTCAGTCGTGAGGATAAAAATAATATACTCAAAACATTGATTACTTAGTGTGTCAGGTAGCTACTGCTGTGTAACAAATTGCCTCAAAATTTATTGGCCTAGAAATTGTGAACATTTATTATCGCCTGTGATGTCAGTGATTTGGGTGGATGGGTGGGGTGGTCTGGGCAGTTGGTCCACACCTGATGGGTTTCCCTCCTGTGGTCAGCTGGGGGTCAACTGGCTTGGCTTGCTGTTGGCTGAGGTCTCTCAGTTCTCTGCCTGATCTCTCATCCTCCAGGAGGCTGGCGTGGGCTCAGCCTCATGGTGGAGACAAGAGCTTAAGAGAGAAAGTGGGAGCATGCCAGACTGCGTCAGGTTTTGGCTTGGAACTGGAACACTGCCAGTTCCACTGCATTCTATTGGAAAAAGTAGGTTATAAAGCCAGTCCAGATATAAATGGTAGGGCAAGAGGTTCCGCCTCCCGATGCAGGGAGCTATAAAGCCACAATGTTTGTTGGTCTGGACCTGGGAGGCATTTAATATGCATTAACCCAGGCTAGTGAGGGCACGTGGTAGGACCCAGGAACTTGGTGTGGTCCAGTCTCAGCACAGATTCTCACGAAAAGAAGCTGTATTCTGGAAGAAAATTTAAGTAAAATTAAAACCTTTACTTAGTCTCTCAATCACCTTAAAAATCTTCTTAGTTCATCGCTCTCTAAGTTTCTAAAACTCTGCAGTGACCCTTGGAAGAGACAAGACGCGTCTCCCTCCTCTCTCTTACTTTGCTAACTCTGACACCCAGCCTGGACAACCTTTTTGTCTCTCGCCCACTTCTCGTCTCTTCCTTTTTTCCTCCGTCATATAGACCTCCGTGACCTTTCTGGCTTCTTTAAAATTCTTTCCACTTTGCCCTTTCCCCACATGCATGAAGTAGAACTCAGTCAAGAACTGATTCAGGAGGAAAGAATTCATTCTCTTTCAAAGGCCAAAGGAAAGTAAGCGAGTAAGAGGAAGGCTATTGCAAATGCTTACAACAACATTGCTTCTTTTATTTCTGTCACACTGCTATTGTTGCATTTAAAAGACGCCACCTGCCCCCTGCTCCAAGCTATTCCTTAGGCTCCTTCCCTCTTTCTGGCTTGATTTTTTGCCTCCGGAAGCCCCTGCTGGAGAGTCAGAATCTTGGGAGGTTCTCCTGAAGGAATGTTCCTCAGAATCACCAAAAAGGAGGGTGGCAGAGAGCTGGGGTATTGGGTGATGCAAGCAGTTCACGGACGTCCGTTTCCTTCTTCCGCCTTCCCGGTCCTCTCTCGCCATTCGAGAGGATGCTCCTGCCCAGCCGAAGCCCTGAGCCTTTAGGGACATACCCTAGAGCTCGTGGGATTCACTCTGCACCCTGTGTCCTCTCAGCCCTGCTCCCGCCTCCTCTCTGCGCTGGCTTCTCTGACCCTCACCACCCGCCCCCGTCACTCATGGTCTTGTGGTTTCTCTGCCTCTTGTTTTCCTGCCGCCTCCCCATGGCTAGGCTTGGTGCTTCCTTTCCAACATGCTGGGCATCGGAATGCACCTCGGTAACTCCCTTCTTCAGAACGATGAGAACAGAAGCGTGCTGCACCCCCCCCACTTGGCTTGCATCACCCCCTTTTGTCTCACTGTCAGCCTGTGGGCAGGCGCCGCGCTCAGACCGGAGGTGTGGGCCAGGGGAAGCGCTGCAGCCTGCCCGGGGCCAGTTGGCCAGCAGAGTCAGCCTTCCCGCTCGGGCTGTCTGACTTTAAAGTCCGGGCTCTAAAATCTCCTCCCAACCTAAGGGGACCAACTCATCCCATGTTCTGAGAACTTTCCTAGCTTTAAAATGGAGAATCCTGCATCCCTGGAAACTGCTCAGGCCCCGCCCAAGTGGGACTGTGGGTCGTTCTATCCCGGCCTAAGCCTACCCAGCAGAAGCACCCTGCTAGCAGGCCCTGCCCTGCCCCCCCTCCCCCCGCAGGCCTGGGCCTGCCTCCAACGCTTTTCCTACCTCCTCACCCTAATCAGGAAAGGCGAGTCCCACCCCTGCTGCATCTCCCGCTTTCTCTCCAGTTCCTGACACCTGTCTCGTCTCTGACCTGTGCAGACTTGTGTGCCTTCGACCTCTGCTCTGCTCCTCTTTGAAAGCGCATACGACACCGTAGGCTGCTCCTGGCACAGGGTGTCCCGCCCCCACCCCAATAGCTGAGGCTCCTTGAGACCCCTGGTATGGCACTAAATAGGAATCCCATCTGGTTTGCAGAAACTGAAGTAGCTTTTCGTCTTTTTATGGCCTCCCAGTAGCACCGGGAAGAAGGGAAAGGGAAGGCAATGCAAGGCCCTCTCTCTGCTGTGACGTCTTTTCTAGAAGTCTCTGCCCCCTTAACAACCCACCTGCAATGTGAAGCAATGGGATATCAGCAGGAAAGAGGGGAGAAGCAAATACCCAAATGATTTCTCCCCCCAAATCAAACACCTTTGTCTTCTTTTTATGCACCGCCAGGTTCTTAGAACAGAATGCCCTGGCAGTTACCACGTGAAAACCCCACCTGCAGCAAGGGCCTTCAGATGTCTGGCCACCAGGGATGCTGCTCAGACTGTACATTTTCTCTCCAGCATGCGGCCAGCTGGCTGCCCAGCAAGCATGGGGCCTGTGGAAAAGGATAAAAGGGAACGCTGGTGACCCTCCGTGGTGACTCAGTCAGAGCAAAACCAGAAATGCATCACAGACGCAGGCCTAGCCAGGTATTGTGGGTTGAATGGTGTCCTCTAAGAAGGCACGTTGAAGACCCAGTGCCTAATACCCCAGCACTATTTATTTGGTGACCTGATTTGGAAATGGGGCCACTGCAGTTGGAATTAAATTAAGATGAAGTCATCCTGGGGTAGGTTGGGCCCTTAACCCGCCATGGCTGAGGTCCTTCTAAGAAGAGGAGAGGATGCACAGTCACAGGGATGTACAGGGGAGAAGGCCACGTGAGGATGAGACGGAGATGGACGTACAGCAGCTGTGTGCCATGGAAAACCAAGGACTGTCAAAGACAAATCACCTGTGCAAGGTGTGAAAAAGTTATATACCCCAGAAAGGGCCATGTTCTTTTTGTTCGGCGTGGGCAGGCTCCGGGAATTGTACCCGGGTCTCCAGCTTGGCAGGCGAGAATTCTTGCCATTGACCCACCGTTGCACCGCCCTAGGGCCATGTTCTTTTAATCCATTCTTGTGGGTGGGACTGTTTTTTTTTAAGAGTTAATTTTTTTATTTTGAAATATTTTTATTGATAAAACTTTTAAAAAAATAACCATTCTTAACATAAAAACATGGCACATATGGTATATAATCAATGGCTCACAATATCATCACATAGGTGTGTATTCATCATCATGATCATTTTTTTGACATTTGCATTACTCCAGAAAAAAAAATTAAAAAGAAAAAATCCAAAAATACCATAGCCCTCTCTCCTTCCTCTCATTGACCACTAGTAGTTCCATCTACCCAATTTATTTTAATCTTTGTTCCCCCTATTATTTGTTTATTTATTAATTTTGTATTTTTTGGGTGCATGGTCCAGGAATTGAACCGGGTCTTCTGCATGGAAGGTGGGCATTCTAATCACTGAACTACCCGTGCACCCTATCTGTTTATTTTTTAATCCATATTTTTTACTCATCTGTCCATACCCTAGCTGAAAGGAGCATTAGACACAGGGTTTTCACAATCACACAGTCACATTGTGAAAGCTATATCATTATCCAATCACCTTCAAGAAACATGGCTACTGGAACACAGCTCTATAGTTTCAGGTACTTCCCTCCAGCCTCTCCAATACACCATAAACTAAAAAGGGGATATCTATATAATGCATAAAAATAACCTCCAGGATAACCTCTGGAGTCTATTTGAAATCTCTCAGCCACTGGCACTTTGTTTTGTCTCATTTCTCTCTTCCCCCTTTTGGTCAAGAGGGTTTTCTCAATCCGTAGGTAGGACATTTTGATTAGGTTGTTTCCATGGAGATGTGACCTAGCCCATTCAAGGTAGGTCTTACTCTTTTTTTTTCTATGGGGAGGGAATCAAACAAGGAAGATGGTCTTAATCTTTTATTATTGTCCTTTATGAGAGGACAAAGGACAGAAAAAGCTGAGAGAGCTTAGAGAGAAAAGCCCCAGAGAAGCTAAGAGAGGACCCTCAGAAGCTCAGAGAGGAAGCCAGTGGAACCAGAAGCTCAAAGCAATAGAACCCAGGAGCCAAGGACCAGCAGATGCCGGCCCAGTGCCTTCCCATGTGAGAAAGGTGTCCCGGATGCCAGCGGCCTTTCTGCAGTCCAGGTATCATCCTGTTGATGCCTTAATTGGGACATTTTCATGGCCAAAGAACAATAAATTGTAAGTTAATAAATTCCCATTGTAAAAGCCAACCCATTTCTGGTATATTGCATTCTGGCAGCTTTAGCAAACTAAAACACTGCCAGAAGCTAGAAGAGGCCAGGAAGTTATCTTCCCCTGCTGGTTTTGGAGGGCGCAGAGTCCCGCTTAATCCTGGCCTCCTGCACTATGAGAGAATAACTTTCTGCTGTTTTAAGTCACCTGGTTTGCGGTACTTTGTTATGGCAGCCCTCGGGTACCAATACAGCAGGTTTGCTACAGAGCCCGTGTGTTCACTGGATTTACTCAAAGCCAATTGAGTAGCTCCTCTTTTAAGCCTCTGCAAGCTTCTTGGCCCCCAAGGGAATTTGAAAATGTCTAGCAGAGCACAAGGGAAGTGGCCCTGCCTTGTTTTAATAGCCAGAGCAATTATTTTTCTATATACAGCATTCTTAACGCATATATTTGGGGGAGCAACAGGTGGAGGTTCCCCACCTCCAAATGTGTGAATGCTTTCATCATTCAAAGTTGAATATTAAATAAAAATCCTCAGAGTCACACATTGTTGGAGATGGGTGTGTATTTGTGCTATACAACAGGAGTCAAATCAATATTCACCCAGAGCAACAAATTAGCAATGAGCAGTTCCATACTTAGTCAAGGGTGCCAAGCTCTCTGAGGATGCAGATTTCCTCAGTCCTCTGTGCATGCCTCAGAGAACATCTAAAATCTCCCCAAGTTAACTCCAGAATAAAAAGACCTTTGGCAATTGTGATATTGTAAGAATTTCCATTAGATAAAGTTAATGGGATTTTGAAAGTACTTCTTGGTTCCTATTAAGTCCCTGTTCAGAAAATAATGGGAAAAAATCCAGTAAAAGTACTTTTCAAAATAAATAGGAAAAAATATTGGGAAAGGGGGGAAATGCTCCACTGATGAAAGCAATCTAATTTTTGGAAACGGCCGTTGCATTGGGTAGATTTTCTATAATTTCACGTATTGTTGTGGACAGCAGCTGTTTAAAGAGTTGTGCAGTCTCAGAGCCCAGGAGGTGGAAGATTGCCCCGAAATCATGCTAAACCTTTCTTGGTATCACAGCTTGTGTTTGTATCTGACCCGCTTTGCAGATTCTGTGAGTTGAGGGAAAGTAGGGGAGTATTATGTGTCTCTTGTCCTGGGACATTGTCCAGGTCTCTAGTCAGCCCGTCCCCACGCGACTCGGACAACTGTGATTTCAGGTGGGGGTTCGGTGCCGTCAGCACCTGGAGGAAAGGCTACGGGGGTGGGCTAAGGTGAAGCCGGTCAGACGGGCAGTTTGGAGGAAGGACTTGGGGGCTGAGGTGGCATGTCCATTGTGGATGCTGGGCCGAGCATCATGCTCTCCACATGTTGGGGTGATGGATGGAAAACCTCCTTCCGTCTTCCCAACTACAGATTTAGAGGGAGCTGGGCGATGGAGGATTGGAACTCATGGAGCTGGGGTGCAACCTAGTAAGTCCTCCACGCCACCAGGTGGCGCCGGTGCGCCAAGGCTGCGAGGAGTCCCAGGCAGGGTTTCTGGGTGGTGGGGATGTGGGGCTGGCAGTCCTGCTTGTTCCCAGCTTGGCTGCTCCTCAGAATCCCTTGGGAAATTAAAAAAAATATTAATAAATTCTCAGGGCCCCCTTCAGAACAATGAACCAGTGCCTGTGATGTTGAGGCTAGAAATCATTATTTAAAAAATCCTGATGTCAAAAGAGTAGATACCTGGTGTGTGTGTGTGTGTGTGTATTGTTACTGTATATCTCAATTGAAATAAATGTCCCAGGAGTTTTTATAGCAGCGGCAGGTCTGTGGGAAAATGGGGCTTATCTCCTTTGTGTGCATGTTTTCCTGTTTTGTAAAATTGAGGTGAAATTCATTTAACTTAAAACTGACCATTTTGAGGTGTGCGTTCAGTGGCATTTAGCACATTCCCAGTGTGGCACATTCCCATTTAGCACATGCACACAGCACCTCTCTCCAGTTCCAAAACGTGTTCAGCCCCTCCCCCGCCAAGGAAACCCTGCACCCACTAACCAGCCACACTCCTTCCTCTCTCCCCTCAGCCCCTGGCAGCCACCCATCTGCTGTCGGCATGGATTCACTCATTCTGGATATTTCATATAAAAGCAATCTATATTATGCGAGCTTCTGTTTGGCTTGGGAGGTGGGGGCTGGTTTTGTTCCCAAACAAGAGAATTGGTCTCCATGGGGGGCGAGGGACTTGCTTAATACCGCCCCAACACAGAGATGGGGCAAAAGCCAGAGTTTGGGGCTTTCACCTGTGGGTTTGGCTGGTGTACCTGAAACCTCCACGAAGGTGTAATGCCTGTTCCCCTCAAGTCCAGAAGACACATCCACGGAGGAGTAGGCTTATTTGGAAGGACATAATTATGTCATAAACTCCGATAGCTTCTCTACCCATTCATTCCCCAGATGCCCCTGAAAGCAGCGACCTGACCCCCTCCTTGGTCTCCCTGGGGAGCTGGACAAAACATAACCCCAGGGCAGCTGAAGGTTTAATGGGTGACCTTTATAGAGCACCTACTGTGTGTCACATACTTTCCCATATACTTGCACTTCACATTAGCATCCTGAAGAGTAGGGGTTATCATTCCCATTTTACAAATGAAGAAACAGAGGCTCAGAGAGGTGAAGACACTCACCCAAGGTCACACAGTTCAAAACTACCAGAAATTTCAATCCCAGGTTTTTCTGGCTTCAAGGCCCATCTTCTTTTCTCTGCACACACAGCATCCCTTATTATTCTTCCACATCATCCAAAGAATTTCAGTGACTCTCACAGAGTTTAGAAACCATCCTGCCTCTGAGTTCAAAAGAAAAAAATTCTGAGTATCTTTTTCAGATGAATGTGAGCCCTACTGACATTATCTGTTACATTAGGAGACTTCCAGAATTATTGAGGTGGGAAGGGGTAAGCCGTGCGACAAGCTTTTTTTTTTTTTTAATTTGCATATGGGCAGGAGGAACCAGGGATCGAACTCCAGACCTCCAGCACGGTAGGTCGGAGCTCTGCCTGCTGAGCCACGGCAGCCACCCATGTGTGACAAGCTTTTGGTTTGCCTGAGTCACTACACTTTCCCGTGGCCCAAAAGAACTTTTAAATCAGAAAATTCTAGACTGTGAGCAGGCCTGGGTGAAGCTGGCAACGTGTTAATGAAATCTTTCCTGTTCACGACATTTTTCTGAGTATGAGGTCAAGTTCGGGCATTTGTAATCAGTAGATAAAAGACATGTGTGCGCAGCCACGTGGGAAATCTATGAATATTATCAAATAATGCTGTAGAGTATAATTAAGGGTGAGCTATTAAGCACTAATTAATTAAGCTGTCAGGTTTTAATCAAGGAATTGATTGTTTCTGTAGTTCTGCATCTTTGCAAAGCTCTGGAACCCTGATTTGCAAAGATTAGCAAATTAAAGGGCCATCCACCAGCTATTGTGGTCTGGGCAAGAGGCAGTGAGCTTTTCTGTTTCCCAGAATGTGCAGACCCAACAACTTTCTGAACCGAAAAGACAAATGGACTCTCTGGAATAGATGGTATAACCTGACCCAAACGTGCTTAAAATTCAAGTCCTCGGTGGTCGACATTCAGAGTCAAGAAACTTTTCTTGAATACTTAGTCCATGCTTGAAAATGCATTGTCTCCTTTATTCCTCTTTGCAGCAACCCACCGTGTAGAATAACCTGAGGCCCAGAGAGGAGGTTGGATCTCACCAAGGTCCTATGGCTGAGGCCGAGTTCCACGGAGGAGGGAGGGAGGCGCGATTCTGCAGCCTCTTTGCTTCTGATGACACCGTGGCAGGCTTTGCTGCATTTTGCATGACTGCCTCCCCTATGTCACATCTCTCTTCCCACTTTTAAATTGAGGTAATTTACCCTGTGGAAGACACTCCCAGTTTTGGTGCTCATACAGATCAGAATACAAATCCTGGCTCGATTACTTACTGGCTGTGAGAACTTGAGCAAGCATTTGTTTTTTAATTCGTCTGAGACTCAGCTTCCACATCTGCCAACCACCTGGCAGTGGCATATCAAATGACATGATTTGACATCATTGCTGCGCTGTATTGAGGGTTTATTAACCTGCCAGGCATGGAGCTAAGCACACTGTGTCCAGTAAGTTGTTAAATTCTCATGATAACCCCGGAAGCCCACACCGTCCAATAGAATGTCCTGCGATGATGGGAATTTTCTGTGTCTGTGACATCCAATATGCTAGAGGTGGCCAGGAGCCCTTGAAATAGCACTAGCGTGTCTGAGCAAGAGAATTTTACATTTTCTTTAATTTTAGTTAATTAAAAATTAAAATTTAAATAGCTACATCTGGCTACTGTAGCAAACAGTGCAGCTCTGAGAAATCGCTTATCCTCACCCTCATTTGATAAGTCAGGAAACTGGGGCTCAGAGAAATCACCTGACTAGCCCACAGTCCTACAACTTGTATGTGGTCGTGTTGGGGTTTGAATTCCGGTGAGGCGACTCGTGCACTGTGTTCTGTAATAAATGAGAACTATTAAGAAGGTCACGGGTTTCTCAAAGCAGGGGCTTGTAGCACAAGCCTGACCTGGAATTGATGTGCTGGGCTTCCTGCCTTCTCGCCCCAGCGCTCTGCTCCATCCCATGAGAAAGATCCCGGGACTTTGCAGAATTCAGGTCATCTTACTCTGTCCCCGGATCTGCTTCCTACGTTCCAAAAACAGGCGTGCATCTCTCCTGACCCTGTCCGCCCTGGGGGAGCGATCTGCTTGGGCGGTGAATATGGAACGGTCTTGAATCGTGGCCTGCTGAGCTGGTCCCACATGAGCAGAGAGTAATCCCACGGCTCGTGTCTCCTTCTGGGACAGCTGGTCCCAGGCTGGACAATTGACTGGGTCGATCTGGGACGAGTGAGAGCTAGCTGAGTCCTTCACTTGAGCGCTCTCATTTAGCCCTGCCAGGTGGGTGCTGTCCAGAGGATGGAATGACTTGTCCAAGGACACACAATCTGGGGTGGGTGGGGCTGAAGATGGGGTTCGAAGGCAGGCATTTGGCTCTATCCTGTGAGGCTTGACTCGCTTTGTTCTCTTTCACTGAGCTCATTATCTTGACTGTTTCTCCAGATCTGATCTGTCTCTGAAAGAATTAGCGCCTGGTGGGACCAACCTTTGGGATCCATTCTCCATAGTCAGAGCAAAAGGAGGTTTTGTAGGATTTGTGCATGGCAGCTGTGAGCAGGGGGTGGGAGAAAGGAGATGGGGTGGGGGTGGCTGGTTAAAGAGGTGTTTGAACAACAGAGAGCTACGTGAAAGCTAGGCATGATTATACTAATAATAATTCTGTGGATTTTCCATGCCCTCTCCCTGGAACCCCTCGGGCTCCCCCACTCCCAATACAATAACCTCCTCTGGAGCCGTCTGCAATCATGGCATCTGTCACACTCCGAGTAATCATTATGAAAGAACGGCTGTCATGTCTGGAGCCAACGAAGCCACCAACATTCAAGGAAATGTGTCTGCATTTAATACTTTGTTTCTTTTATGGGGCAATAAGAAGGCCATGATTTATTTGTTCCCAGATTCCTAATTGGATCATTTAAGTGTGGGAAATGTGAGCTCTGGGAATCTCCAGAAAAGCAGGATGATGATTTGTCAATGTCAGCTGGCCATGCCTGTCTGGGTGCTGGGCAGCTCCGTGATTGGGTCAGTGATTTATGGCAAGAGACTTCTGCTCTGGGGCTTGTCAACGCTGGCCCATTTCCTTTCCCCTGCAGGGGGAGATTCGGAGGTGGAGGACAAAGAGCGGAGGTCATGGGCTTGAATCCTGGTTTTGCCATGTCCTGGCTGTGTGACCTCAGGCAAGTTACTCAACCACTCTGAGATTCAATATTTGATCCTGTGGAATGGAAAGCATTGTTTAAGGGTGGATAATTTCTTTTTGTTTGTTTGTTTTTGTTTTGAAATGCATCATGATTTTATTCAATTACCCTCCCATTATTCTCAAGGGAAAAGGAAGAGTCCGTCTCATTTGAGTCCTGGAGATGGTGAACAACCAAACAAAGCTTAGTCTCTACCAAAAGACTGCTTGAAAGCAGGTGAATGAGAAATGAAGGATTGCTTGATAGGAGGAGCCTTCGATCTCTAATTTGAATCCACTCCTCATTTCACAATTATGCCTCTCCTCTAGCGTCACTGATTTATGAGGAATATCCAATTTATAAGCAGTGCTGGTGACATGTCTTTAGATAAGGAAAGAAACTTTTTGGTACAGTATGACATCCTGAGCCCTATAAATTTCCCTGCTGGCCTTGGATTCCTTACTAAAATAGGACAGTTTGTCTCCAGTAGTCCATATGATCAAGGCTTGATAATCAATGAAGAAGTGATAGAGTGGCATGGCTGGCATCTGCTGGTCCCTTGCTCCTGAGCTCTGTTGCTTTCAGCCTCTATTCCTGTGGGGGTTCCTCACTTTGCTTCTCCAGGGATGGCTTTCATCTCTTGACTTCCCTTGGCTCTCTCCAGGTTCTGGCTTGCTTAACATCTCATGGCCATGTTGGGTTCCAAGCATCTCCAAACATTCATGTCTCTGATCTCCAAGTAGAATGTCAGCTCTACTCTGAAGTTTGCATCAGCTGTCTCTCTGTTGGCTCTCAAGGGTGGATGATTTTAATGAGATAAAAGACCAGCTTCAGTGACTTTGGGTAAATTGCTTGACCTTTCGTGTTTCAGGTTTGAAGAAGACAGAGAGCACCCTCTGACATCCAGGAAGTGGGCATGGCATTATCAGCGAGACCTTGTCGTTCTCCTGAAGGATGTACAGTTTCACGCAACTATCAGCACAGGCCACCCTGTGGCTGTGACGACTCAGGACAAAACAAGGCCAACCCAGAACCATGTCCAAGCACAGATGAGGCACACACGTTGTCCAGACCACAGAAATGACCACACAATCTTATGTCCTGGCTAAAATGAGTGGCTGCCTTTTCTTTCTCAATTGCAGCTTTAACCTCACTTCATTCCCCACCCCTTCTAAATGAGATTTGTTAGAATATGCAATCATGGAATTAACCTCACTCCCGAGGGCATTCGATCCAGCACCAAATCCTGGTTCCTTAGACCCTCCCCCGAATCAGCTAACACAAGCCCAAATCCTATAATAAGTCCTTTCTATAAAATGGAATGGTGAAAATAGTATTTCCCTCCCAATATGGCTGTAAGAATTAAAAGAAGTAACAAGAAGTGCTTGGAACAGCACATGACACATAATCATTGCCCAAATTATTATTTTTCATTAGCTTTTCCTGACCATTCCCCCATCACTATCCTCTCACACCTGTTAGACCTTGGAGCTCACGGGGCATTTCTGAATTTATTAGGAGGTGCTTATAAATGTTTGTTGAAAGAAAAACATTTGATACCAAGGTGGTTTTAGCAGCTCTTAAATTCTGAACAAAAAATCCCAATTCTAAACACACTTCTGAGCCCTGAATAAACAGATTCTGCTGCTACTGAGGAAATCCTGCTATGGTTTCCTGGGAAAATTGAAAACTTGGATTGGGTTTGGGCACTGATAAGAGTTTAGGGTAAAAAGGGGTTGTTTCAGTTTGCTAATGCTGCCAGAATGCAACATACCAGAAACAGGTTGGCTTTTTCAATGGGGATTCACTAGGTTACAAATGTACAGTTCTAAGGCCATAAAAATGTTCAAACTAAGGCATCAAGAAGAGTGTTCTAGTTTGCTAGCTGCCGGAATGCAATATACCAGAAACGGAATGGCTTTTTAAAAGGGGAATTTAATGAGTTGCTAGTTTACAGTTCTAAGGCCGAGAAAATGTCCCAATCAAAACAAGTCTATAGAAATGTCCAATTTAAGGCATCCGGGGAAAGATACCTTGGTTCAAGAAGGCCGATGAAGTTCAGGGTTTCTCTCTCATCTGGAAAGACACATGGCGAACACAGTTACAGTTTCTCTCTCGGCTGGAAGGGCACATGGCGAACACAGCATCATCTGCTACTTTCTCTCCTGGCTTCCTGTTTCATGTAGCTCCCCGGGAGGCATTTTCCTTCTTCATCTCCAAAGGTCGCTGGCTTGTGAACTCTGCTTTGTAGTGCTGCAGCATTCTCTGCTCTCTCTGACTCTCTCGTTCTCCAAAATGTTTCCTCTTTTATAGGACTCCAATAAACCAATCAAGACCCACCCAAATGGGTGGAGACATGTCATCCCCTAATCCAGTTTAACAACCACTCTTGACTAAATCACATCATCCAGGGAGATGACCTGATTACAGTTTCAAACACACAGTATTGAATAGAGATTATTCTACCTTTATGAAATGATGTTTTGATTAAAACATGGCTTTCCTAGGGGGCATACTTCCTTTCAAACCAGCACAAAGAGGATACCTTCACTCAAGAAAGCCTGGTGGCATCTGGTTTCCCCTGATACCTGGGAAGGCACATGGTGACATCAGCTGGCCCTTTTCTCCTGTCTTCTGGTTTCAGTGACTGTCTCCAAAATGTCTCTGGGCATTTTTTTCTCTCTTAGGTTCTCCCAGGGCATTTTCTGTCTGTCTCCAAATGTCTCTGCACTCTGAGTTTTCTGTGCCCTCTCATGAAGAACTCCAGTAAAGGGTTAGGACCCACTTTGAATCGGGTGGGTCGTATCTCCATGGAAACAACCTAATCAGAAAGGTCCCACCCGCAATGGATCTGCACCCACTAGAACGGATTAAAGCCCGTGGGTTTTTCTTGGGTGCCTAACAGATTTAAACCAGCACAGGGGTCTCTCCTGTCAATAAGGAGACGGGACCAGGGAACTCTCTCCAGGCACCTCTAAAGCATGATGAAGGCACATCCTAGTTTCACAGGACCTTCCCCGACCTGAAGCCGGCCAAGCCCTGGAAGTCCAATCTCATTAGTCCCATCTGCCCATCAATGATGGCAGTGGTAGGATGACTTGTCTCCCATATTGGTAGAGGGCTGGGCTGGTCCTCATTTCTGCTTCCTCTTACATCCCAGCTCTCTCACAGCTGGGTGTCTGAGTTTGGCTAAACCGCTTCATCTCTTTGAACCTCTTTTTTCTCATCTGTAAATTATCCCATGGGTTATTATAAAAGGTAGGGTTTGGCTCAGAGGTGACTCAAGCAGTCATGTGTTGTTAAACCATCTCTCTGAGAGAAAAAAAAAGCCCTAATTTGTAGCATCTACCAATTCCCGAGGTGTAAACATCCCCGCTATGGCAGATTGCAAGCTACCAAAATTGTGTCACTGAATATGGAGTTGGGAAGATGTGAACACCATCTGCAGTTATGAGACAGCCCCAGCATGCCCGGTGAAACCTCTTATGCTGATTTGGTTTCATTAGTCAGTGGCTCCCTGCAGCATGATGTTGAGAAAGATTCTGAGGATGTGTCTTTACAGGGGAAAAAATAAATTAATCAATTACAGATACTGGAAGAGAAAGGGATGCATATGAACAGGGACTTACTATCTCTGGATTTGGGAGACTATTTTCAAAGTTCCTTTCAGGGTCTGGTACCCAGTAGACACGCAATAAATAGTACATGTTACAACTGGGCAAGGAGACAGAGGCTGTCTCTGGTTCCCATTGCTTTGGCAAGTTCTTGTCAAAAGAATTTTTTCTGAATACACTTTTCTCACTTTTCTGAATCACATGTAAGCAATCAATTGTGCCAAAAGTGGATACGTGTTATGGCTGCACAAGGTAGTATGGTGCAAAGGAAAGCATTTGGGCATTAGAGCCAATCTGATCTGGGCTCAGATTCCAACCCATTAGTTCCGTGACCTTGGTAAAACCATTTATCCTCCCTGACCCTCGGCTTCTTCTTCTGTAAGAAGGGAGCATTACTGGGAGGAATGCGTAAGATGATGCGTGTGAAAATAAAATGCAAGGCCCATCGCTGTTGTATAATTGTAAGTGGCGATTTTCCTTTCTCCTGTTCAGTTTGAAGCTGCAAAAGGATTCCTGACCCGCAGCCAAAGTCAGCCTCATAAACCGGGAAAATCCTGTGACTGATTTCCAAGCAGCAGTAAAACTCAAAATCACTCACAAGACTTCTTGCTCCACTTAGAATTTTCCCTGAGCTATTCTTTCCTGTTTGCAAGTAGAAATGGAGTAAAATGGAAAAACACGATTTATCCGAACGCTGCAGATAAACACCCATTAAGGAGTTCAACCCCAGCAGTGGTCTTTGGTGAAGGACAGAGAGGTTTTGTTTTTGCCACATGCTGGGTTCATTATCATCTCTGGGAGAAGCAGGTTCTGAGAGAAATGCTGACACAGCCCGTCTCCACGTTGCTAGGATACGGACCACATACAAGGAGGTCCGAATATTTAATTGCCTGACTCCCTGCCTGTCTTGATGGAGTGTCTGTGTCACTGTTGGCGGCTCAGTGCCACCGTTTGTCTTACTTCTTCGATGGAAAAAAAGAGACTGATAGATGAGTCCACTTGGATGATGTGAGCGGTTGCTTAGACTCAAGTGGTGGAGACAGTTCCTCCAAGAAACCCGCAGGAAGGCAGCGAGGGGCCAGGCTTGCAAACCCCGGGCCTTGCATGCTATTTCCCTCCGTGTCTCTCATAAGTTAATTAGCTGCTGGGTTCTCTGTATAAACAGGACTTCCTCCGTGGCTGATTTGATCAAGGCCTCTGAGTCCGGGCGCCTCAAACTCAAGCGTGCACGTAAATCTCCGCGGAGCTTGTTAAAAGCAGATTCTGACTAGCAGGTCTGGGGTGGAGCCTGAGGTTTTCCGATGCTGCCAGTTCCTGGTCCTGACTTGGCCTAGCCAGGTTTGAAGAGATGTAAGTGCTTTGGAAACGGGAAGTTCTTGTACCGCTAGAAGGAGCTTTATGGGGGAAACTCAAGACGTGGCTCTCCCACCAGCTGCTCCCTAGGTACCTTGGAAAAGGAGCAGCACCGGGTCTGGAGACAGTAATGCTGGTGGTCCCCTGCTGACCCCTCCCACATGGTGACCCGGAGAGAGTGGGGAGCAAGGGCATCAGCACCAGACAGACCCGAGTTCAAATCCTGCCTCAGCCATTTCGTGGTTGTGAGATCATAAACAAGTCAGTTCACCCGCCTGAGCCTCGGTTTCCCAATCTGTTAAATGGGTGTAGGGGATTGAATCATGTCCCCAAGAAGACATGTTTGGATCTTACACTTAAACATTTCTGGGAACCCATTTGCAAGTAGAACTTTTGAAGATATCATTATTAGTTTTGGTGTGGACTCACTGGTGAGTAGGATCACCCGAGCTCCTACTTAGACGAGGTCAGATGAATCAGGGCAGGCCTTCGCCCACGGGACTGGAGTCAGATGGAAATTCAGACACGATGTTCAGAAGAAATAGGAGTCAGAAATCAGCGGAAACCAGAGGCGCAGACACAAGAAGGAAAGAGAGAGCAATCTCCACCAGCCCAGCCGGCTCCTGGGGGTTGGACTTGAGCCAACTTGTGCTGGGCTATTTGTCATAGCAGCCCCGGCAAACCAAGATGGTGGGGATGGGGCTGTCATCCTCGGGTGGGCGGTGAAGCTCCAGCAAGATGGTACTGAACTGCCACATCCGGGGCCGCCTCCGAATCTCACTTGCCTCGGCCCAGCTGCTCGCCTCCGCACTGCCCCTTGGCCCAGCCGGCGAGCAGCTTTCCATCCCACAGCACCCCTGGAGCTCAAACCCACATCTGCGGCCACCACCTCCACCACCCACACGCCTCACCCAGAACCTGGAACCCCAAAAGATAAGCTGACCACCTCCATCGGCCTCGGATTGCCAGGCCCTTTACCCTTATCCTGCGTTTGCCTTAAAGGAGCCCATGCTCCGCTCCTGTGGGAAATCTCCTGACCTCCAGCCCTGGACCACCGTAAGGGCACTTGCCCCGGGGCCCCTCTCCTGCCCCAGCTGGCCAAGCCCCCCAGGCTCATCACACTTCCTGTGGACCTGTCGTGCCCACCCCACCCCCACCCGTAACACTGTTATCAGTTTCCCATTGCGCTGTACCTGGCCTCCCCCTCCCCCACCACGATCCAAATTAAAAATTCAACTAAATTGATTCGAAACAAAGATGATGGTGCCAGCGTGCCTGATGGAGCACCTGGCATGTCGCAGAGGCTCCTTCTCGCCTGTCATTGACACACCCTTGTCGGACAGTCCCCACCCTTTCTGAGCCCGCCTTCCTCAGGCCATGGCTCAAAATGGGCAGCGATGTCCCCAAGGCAATGTCAGCTCTTCACACCCTGGCCCCGGTGGGGCGAGCTGTCTCCCCAGGGACCTTGGTGGCTGTTCCTCCCAAGTTCCCCGAAAGGGCTGCAGCAGGCAAAGCTCAAGTTCGTCCCCAAGGCGTGTTACCTCCCCTTCCCCTCCCATGCCACCCTGGCCAGCGGCCCACAGTCTCTGCCCCCGCGAGGACCCACCCAGGCCCACGGCCTTTGAGGAGGGGACAGCATGGATTCTCATATCAGGCAGACTTGAGCCTCAAGCCTCATCCATGGAGCCTCAGTCTTCTCGTCTGAAAAACGAGGTTCCTCCTGCAAATTACAAGTATCAGAGAGACTAAAGAGAATCTTCAGAGCCGCTCACTCCTTGGTGTCCAGCAGTTTGCATGAAGCATCTGAGTTCTTTGCAACCGCCATGGGCACTGGTCTCATTAAACTGCCCAATTTACAGAGGAGGGAGCTGAAACTCAGAGAGGTTAAGCTACATGTCTGAGGGCACCCAGCTGGCAAGTGGCAGAGCCTGGAATTGAACCCCAGGAGCCTAACTCCTGAATTAGAAAGCCCGCATGCCAGATTTCACTTTCTCCTGATTAGTTTTTCCTGGTGTCTAACATGGGTGAGGCAGGCGGGGCTCGGCTGAGCTGGGCCCGGTGGTTGATGGGGTAGCAAATCCATGCAAAAGACACCCCTTTTGGTGACTTTGTGTCTGTATCCTCTGGGCTTCTCATATGATTTCTTTAAACACCTTTTTCATCAAATGCTAACAACTATCACGTCAGGGTGTCACCGTCACAGTTAAAGAGTGTGTTCAGGAGGCACAAACACCCCCTCGATCGTCCTGCTGACCCCCACCTCCCCAAACTTTACTTCTGTTCTTCCATGCCTACAGGATAGCCTGGGGTGTACTGAGGGCTCAGTATTTGGGAGACATTATTATTTGAGCAGCAAGACCCACACCTGGGTGTCTCCAGCCCTGCGTGTGCCCTGTGCTGGCAGGGGAACAGCTTTTGGGGCCCCGTTCAACTCCACAAGCCATGTACAGGGCAGGCAGGTCCACGAGCTGCTGCAGAGAACGGCTTGCTCTGCAGCCAGCCCGTGTGGCAGTGGCTACAGCTTTCCAATGCTAAGGAGGCTCAGCTTTCCGGAGCTGCCGTGCAATGCAGCAAGTCATGACTAATAAAGCTGCCAGGGGCATGGGTTTCCTTTCCGCAGGATGAAGGATCACCAGACTCAAAGCTGACAGTGTGTGTGCCTTCCCTCCACGCACCCTGCCTCCAGCTTGCCTTCCAGAACCTAATGCAGAGAACGAACCTCACGTCTGCTTCTGGGAGTCCAGTGGAGCTGCGTGAGGTGACCCCCTTAGAGCAGCGGGGTCCAGGGGGTAGAACAGTGGACCTGGAGGCTGCCATTGTGCCTTAAGGCTATCTTGGCCTTAGGTTTCTCATCTGCAAAATGGGGCAGTAATCCTTTGATTCAGAGACGCTGGGCACTGTAGAGGGCAGGAGCTGAGTACAGTCTGGATTTGGATTTGGCTTGGCTACTTGTAAGCTGTGCCCTTCTAGGAAAAGTATTTCATGTCTCTGAACCTCAAGTTGTTTCTCTGTGCAAAAGGGGATGATAATAATTGTACTTAGATCTTACGGTGTTGCTGTGCAGTTCAGACTGAAAAAAGAGATGAGTGTAGGTGTTAAACCTGTTCCATGGCAAACAATGAATGATTCCTTTCCTTATTTATGAACCTGTTCATTTCTTCCTTGCAGGCACTGTGTTGGAACTGGGGTTGCAAAAGCAAACAGACTGACAAGAGTTGAACAGAATTTCAAATGTGGTTGGGAGAATTAGCTGAGATGGTGCATGTCAGGGACACAGATTGTGTACTAGGTAAGTCCTCGATGTTAGCTGAGGTGACTTCCTTCCCCCTAACCCTACTCTTACCTTGTGATGAATGAGTAATAATAAGAAAGAGCTTGTTCTATATGCTAAGCCTTTTTGTAAGCACTTGATAAATGTTAATTCACTTAATTTCACAACAACCCTATGAAGTGTTCATCATTAGTAGCCTTGTTTTAGAGACAAGGAAACTGAGTCCTAGGGAAATTAAGTAACTTGCCCAAAGTTATACAGTTATTGAAAGGTGGAGCCAGGATTTTGAGACCAGGTAGTCTGGTTTCCAAGTCCTTGTTTTTAACAGCTCTATCAGATGGTCTTTCAGGATGACAGGCTGGGTTCCTGATCTTGCTTCCCATGACTGTATACTGTGCCCTGGCTACAAGTCCAGGGCTGTTCGTGGGCTTGCAGCCCCAAGAGACACCTGTGCCCAACTCAATTCAATTCAATTCAACTCAACTCAAGTCAACCCAACTCAACTCAAACTGTGTCCAACTCAACCCAGCTCAACTCACCTCAGCTCAACCAGAACATGCGTCTAGATGAATCTTAGGCTAGATGTGAGTGCCTCCAATAAATTATGCAAAATTGGGGGTTTGTATGATATGTTTGCTCCATTCCACTTGATGTTTTGAGAACCTTATCTCCCCCATTCATATGGAATAATAACAAAGAGGTTATTTGGGTTCAGCATTTTATAGTTTGCAAAGCCCTTTTACATGCATAGCTTATTTATAATGTGTTTCCTAAGTCAAATCAGTGTGGCGGTAAAGAAAAAGTGTCTGTGTGTGTATATGCTTGTTTGAAGCTACTATGGACTCCAGAAAACCCATGCTCCTTTAATCTAATCTTGTGGGGGCAGACCTATTGTTTCAGTGGGATCTCTTGATTAGTTTTTTCGTGGGCATGTGACCCACCCAATTATGGGTGAGACCTTTTGATTAGGTTGTTTCCATGAAAATGTGACCCCGCCCATTCAAGGTGGGTCTTAATTCTTTCCTCAGAGTCGACAGAGAGCAGAGGGAAGAAACCAAGACAGAGATGTCTGGGGATGCAGAAGGAGCTGAGAGAGCCATTTGAACCCAGAAGCCAAGAGAGAAGGACAGCAGATGTTGCCTGTGCCTTCCCATATAGCAGAGAAACCCTGAACGTGATCAGCCTTTCTTGAGAGAGGGTATCCTTTTTTGGTGACTTAATTGGACATTTTCATGGCCTTAGAATTGTAACTTGTAACTTAATAAATTCCCTTTCTAACATCCAATCCGTTTCTGGTATACCGCATTTTGGCAGCTTTAGCAAATCAAAACAGGGTGGGTATAAAGAGGGTGATAGGTAATAACTACAATCTGTCAGGTAGCTGCTATATGGCAGGAACAGGGCTGGGTTTTTGACAAACATTATCCCATTTAATCTGGAAACCTGGGGAGGGAGATTATTCTGGGCATTTTTATGGATGAGGCACTTGCGGTCTGTAGAGGTCGCTTAAGATGTCCAAGTTACAAAGCTGATGTGGGGCAGCGTGGTCTGCATAGCCTTTCCACAGTTCTCCCTGCCTCTGCAGGCTTTCCATCAATCAGGAAAACCAGTCTCCATGCCTTCTTTGGAGAGCAGGACTCAGAGGGACAAAGGGTTGCCCAGAGCTGTGTCTTTTCATTAGCTGTGAGCCAAGCGCTAAAGGAGTTGTAACCTGTGGGCCAGCTGGAGGCAGAATGTTTACCCACAGGTAGAAATTAGGGTCCAGAATGGCCAACATCTGCTCTGTGCACCTGGTTTGAGTTCTCTCCTTACTGAACATATGACTCCCACCTAGCTGACGTGATTCTAGCTATCCCTGCACTGCCTTAGAGTCCGAGCTGGAAAGAGCATCATAGACCACGTACTCCAGCCTCCTCGTTTCACATGTGCAGGCCTTGGCCCCAAGAGGCAAAGCCTCAGAGCCGGGTGGACAAGAGGCCAGAGCTGAGGCCTCCACACTGCGTTTGCCGGGGTCAATTAAGTCAAAAGCTTCAGTAAGAAGGAGAACGGAGATTTGGCTTTTAAATGTGAACATCAATCACACATCGACCCTTTCTTCTTTTGTTTCTCCCCTCTGTCTTTGCATCCCTGGACTCTGCTTGCTGCAGGCATCACACACGGTGAAGTCCCTGCTAATGAAGAGGCTAACTTATACAGAAAAGGATGTCCAGCTGTGGGCAGGACGGAACCCATGCAACGGGCCTGGGAATGGAGGCTGGACCCCTGCTGACTTTGGACGCCACCAGATTAAAAGAGAGATGGAATCTGCTGAGAATGTCTGCTTAAGGGCCCATTCATTTTTTTTTTTTTTTGGTCTGGATTTAATCTCTCATTTTCCACTCGCTTTGAGATGTTAGCTCTGGGAAGCAGCCCGGCTCAGTGGAACAAACCACTTGAATGCCAGGTTAGCATCCCTCACTCATCACTGCCTGGCTCTGTGACCTTGGCTATGATTCTTAACCTCTCCAAGCCTCATTTTCCTCCCTAATTAAATTAGGATGATAATACCCAACCTTCTGGAGATTCGGAAGGATTAAATGAGTAGAGAAAGGTTCTGCATTACTCAACAGTTGGTAATTTATTATTACTATTATTGTTATTTTTCTTAGGGCAGCATCCTGATAGCCATAAAGCAGGCTTTTCTGTTGGAGAATATTATTAGTTATTTACTTCTCAGCTCTCAAATTATGATCCTTTCCTCGCTGGGCCACCGAACAACTGGGTGGAATATCAAGCACCTGAACAGAAGCAGTATTTATCAGTGAGCAAGACCTGAAATGACACCAGGTGGGTTAGGCCCCTGCCTTTACCATCGTCCTGAAGTGGGAGTCTGGCCTCTGGCTGTTCCTAGAGATTAGGATCTATGGGTTGTACAGCACCTGGCCCACACGACAACCTTCTCTCTGTTTCTCTTTTTGCACAGCGACTCTTACCATGCACAGAAGCTAGAGTTCTAGAAGGAGGCAATGTGTCTGGAGGGATTGACTTTGGAGTCAGAGAGAAACAAGCTTGCATTCAACCCTCCCACCCCAACTGTGTAATCTTGGTTAACACGAAACATCTCAGAGTCCATTTCCTAGGTCCTAAAAAGAGGTAGAACGGCTCTACATTCCCCACAGTGTTTTTGTATGCAATAAATAAAAAGCATACCAAGTGCTTAGCGTAGGGCCTATTATCTGTTATTAAGCCTTTTTTTTTAAATAAGAAATTTTCTATTAATTTCTTAGAGTTTGCCTTAACAAATGACCACAAATGGGGTGGCTTAAGACAGCAGATGTTTATTCCCTCATATTTCTGAATGCCAGAAGTCCAAAAACAAGATGTCTTCAGGGCCGCGCTCTCTCCCAGGGCTCCGGGGGGGGGGGGGGGGGGTGTCCTTTCCCTCTCTCTTTCAGCTGCTGCTGGCCCCAAGTGTTCCTTTGGTTGGTGGCTGCATTGCCCAGTCTCTGCCTCTGTCTTCACCTGGCCTTCTTCCCCGTGTCTCTATATCCCTTCTCTTTTCTTTTATAAAGACACCAGTCATCTGATTTAAGACCTGCTCTAATCCACTATGACCTCATCTTAACTAATTACATCTGCAAAGACCCTATTTCTATATGCGGTCACATTCTAAGGTTCCAGATGGATACGAATTTTGGGGGGATGCTTTTCAACCCAGTACAAATTCTGTTTCCAATGGTTACCTTGTCCATCTTGCTATCTTCTGAGATGGAGATCACTAAAAAGCTACTCAAAACAAGATGCATCACTTTCCATTTGCTTTGGGAACCAAAAGGCAAAGGAGAGCTTGATCTGCCATCTTCCTTTTCCAATGAAGAAGCTTCAAGTGGGCCAGACTTCCAGATGGAATGGCAGGTATCACTTAAATTCTCACATTATTAGTATGAGAACCAGCAGAGAATAGATGCCAAACTCCTTGGCTGGTGTTTGAGACCTTTGATGATCTGGCCTTTCCCTGCCTTCTGGCCTCCTTTCCCACTGCTTCTGCTTGCAGGCACACAGGGTAACTACCACCGGCATGATGCTATGCCCCCACCTCCATGCCTCTGCCGTGTCATGCCGGCTCTCTGGAATGCCCTTTCTCAGCTCTGCAGGCATAAATCCAGATGGATGCTCTGTCACCCCCTCTGGCTTTCCCACACGTAGGGGCACCTCTTACATTGGCCTTGTTCAGCCAGTGTTCCCTCTTCTTTTGGTAGCACCCCCTCGCCATCTCCAGCAATCCAGATGACCCACTCAGATTAGTCCATTTGGCAAAAGGGACAGGGAAGGGTGGAAAGAGGAAAAGGGGGCACTTCACACTGAGTCAACCTCTTTTAAAGAGCCTTCCTGTAAGTCCTCCTGCCAGTCAGTCCCCGCCTATACCTGCTGACATCTCTTTGGCTAGAATGTGGTCATGTGGCCACACCTGGCAAGGGAGTCTGGGAAATGTAGTCTTTTACCTGAGTACGAAATCCAGGTTCTGATACTAGTAAATGAGGGGAAGCCAATTAGACCTTACAATCTCTGCCACTGCCCCATGAGTTTACTCACCCTGTAGATAGCCAGGGTGCTGGCAAAGGCTGGGAAGAGACCTTAAAATAATTTGGGCTCAAAGTACTGAACTTTAGCAAGTTTAGCAGGAAACCCAACTTTCCTCCTCTAGTCTCTCCGGGGAATCAGCATGGCATGGAGGGAAGTGCTGGCAGGTGGGTGCCTTGACCTCGATTCCTGTCTTTGCTCTGCCTTCTGTGACCTTGGGCTCCAGCTTCCTCCTCTGTAAGGACCCGGATGGGATGGGGGCAGCTCAGGTGCCCACTGCCCCTCCCTGATTTTAGTGGAAGTGACCCTGCCTAGCCTGGTCCTCGACGACAAATGTTTCTGCCATTGCTCTGCCTCTTACCACTGTCTTTGGCTCCTGCTTATAAATGTTTAAAAACACTTGATGCACAGTGGGGTTATATTTCCTAAATGAAAAGCAGCTCATGCATTATTCAAGAAATACATTGTATTATTGAACAAAGGATCCCTTATTATGCATTCCATTCTGGGCTACCTTATTAGTAGATGCATTCTGTGAGGGTTTTACTGATGGGGTTTGTAAACAAAGATGGAGATCAAAGACTGGTGTGTTTGGATGGCAAGATTAAGATATTATCATAAAATTATCAAATGCATGCTTGGGAGGTCCTGTAGCCTACCCAAAGCTTGGCCTCTTCTACCATATTCCTACCAAGTGGAAGTTCAGCCTTGGCTTGAAATCTTCCAGTGATGGGAAACCTGTTTTACCCGATTTCACATTTCATACTTAGGCTATAAAGAAGCCCATCTTGTCTTGGACCAAAGTCTCTCTTGGTGGGGCCTCAACCCACCGGACTTAGTCTTCACATTGAATAATTCTGTTCCCTTTTCTCCATGACAGCTCTTTCGTTATATGAGGATGGTAATCATCATAACCACCAGAATCATTTCTTTTTAAAGGCCATATAGCCCCTGAGTTTTCAGCCACTGCCAACAGCAAAAAAGGAGAGTCTATTGGACCTAATATACACTTACCAAAATAGCCTCCTCCTTATGTGCCCGGCACTGTGATGAGGAGGCTTATGGCTTCTGACATTTTGCACCTTGGTGGAGTAGTCACAGAATATTCGAATAGCAGGGTTCAAAATTCAAGTCCACTTCCCACCTCTTCAGCTCTGTCTCCCACTTCTCACCCTTCTTCTTCAGTCTTCTTGGTTTTTCTATTTCTCTAACAGGCTAGGGTTCTTGCTGCCTCAGGGCCTTTGAACATCCCTGCCTTGGATGCTTTCCCAAGGTCTTCTTATTTGTTCCCCTACTTCCCATCATACAGTTATCAACTCAAAGCAACCTACTCAGAGAAGCCTTCTTAGACTCCCATCTAAACTAGATCCCAATGCCACTTCTACTGCATCCCTTTCCATCCTATTATCCTACTTTATTTTTCTGTAACACTTTCCATTAAATCAGTCAATTCAACAAATATTTATCGAACACTTACTATGTACCAGTGATTGTTGCAGGTACTTGGGTTACCTTGGTGAACAAAGATTTTTGTCTTCATAGAGTTTATATTCTCACAGGAGAGACAGAAAATAAATAGTAAGCATATGAATATATTATCTGATATGTTAGAAGGAGTTATGAACTAGGGAAAACAAAGTTGGTCAGGGTTAGGGGTTTGGGGTGCTAGTGGGTGGGGCAGAGCTGCATGTTAGATAAAGCACTGGGGGAGGTGTCTTTAAGAGATGAGATTTGAGCAAGGACTTAAAGGAGGTGGCAGGTTTGCTCTATGAAATAATCATTTTATTTACTTACATATTTATTATTTCCTCTCTAAGGGGTCTTGTCTGCCTTATTTCCATCTGCTCCTAGTGCTGGGAAGCACATAGTAGATGCTCTATGGGGTTTCTGTCAAATGACTGTTGAAAGCTTATGTGACAAGATAAGAATTTGCAGCAAAAATTTTGTTCTGGCTGTGATAAAATTCACACAGTTATCATTAGTGTCCTCTTCCATCCTCTGTGAATGCCTTTCTGAGGTCTTCCTTTCCATTTTTCTAACCAGGCTGAACAAGTGCTATTACTCCCATTCTGTAGATGAAGAAACTGAGGTTCAGAGAAGACCAAGGTCTCCCACCTGTTAGTGACATTGTGGACTTGAACCAGAGACTTCCCACCAGCAGGCCGACCAATAGGCATCGGCAAGCCCCTTCCCCTCAGCTTTTCTGCACCACCTTCAGACCAGAGCTCCCCTTCGCAGCAGAGCAGAAGGGTGCCTGGGGAACTCTCAGGGGAGAAGACTCTTCATCTGCCTCCTCCAACTTGCATCCTGAGAAGCAATTTCCCAGAGAGGGAACTTGCTGCTTCACAGCTCTCTCTAAACAAATCTGGTTAGGGCAAATCCTTCTCAGCCTGATGGGGCCTCTTAAACAGAATCAACTAAATAAGTGAGAGCTTTGAATAATTGGCTTTTGCTTCTCAAAGCCAAAAGTTATCAAAATGAATCCTTCCTTCTGCCTCTTTCATCGCATTTAACCAAAATGTTTTTGGGGGCTCAGGGGAAAGATTAACTCTTTTACTTCCAGATGTTTTCAGGGCAATAGCAAAACTCCCATACATTTTAATGGAATTTTGGGATTTACAAAGGACTTTTATACAAATCATATAAATTCAGTCTAGATGTTACACACAATGCTTTGATGTATACGAGGTACTTAAAAAAACTTGGAGCCCATTGAATGCTTTCATTTTCAAGTAACAGAAATCTCAACTCTGGTGGACATAGATATATAGGGAACTTACTGGACATATAACTGCAATGTCCAGAGATGACAGTTTCAAACACAATGTGATCAGGGTATGGTTTAATTTATCTGCAAATTTTGTCAATCATGTGCCATTGTTTTTGCAAGTCAGATTCATTCTCAGGCTGGCTCCTTTCATGATTGCAATATGTTTACGCCAAACGATGCTTCATGCTTTCTCAGTCACGTCCAGGCACAGAAAGAGCACTTTGGTTTCTCCATTACAAATGAGACTTGCGATTCACCTCAATTGTATTTCCTTAGGCCGCCTGCCCACTCCTGAGGTGGTGGCTGTGCCTTGGAGGACTGAAAGATGCTGATTGACTTAAGCCACTTAGAGATTATTCCTGCACCAGGACTTGAGGTCAATTTCCCCTAAAGCATATGGAAGCTGTTACAAAGAGGGAAGAGGGCAATGATGGCTGGGTGGCACCCAGGACATGTTTGCTGCGATTCAATTTAGAGTAGGAAAAACTAAGGTTTGAGTGACTCGTCAAAGGGCATCTGAGTCTTTGGGAGTGGAGCAGAGGCTAGAATCCAGACTCAAGGTTTTGATTCAGAGCTCTTTCTAAACACCCAACTCTGCTCACTCTGCTCACCTTTTCCCATTTTAAAGAGTGAGAAGTGCTGAGCCTGGGCTATTCCCTTTGTCAGAGGCTGGGCAGCTGTCAGCAGGAAAGATATTAGGGGTAAGGGAAGGTCTACTTCGTGTCTCGCTGATTCCGAAAATTCCCACGTAATTGCCTTCTTTTGGGTTATCACATTGTTCATTCATTCATCAACAAATATTCATTGAAGTGGGAACATTGGCTGGCCTGGACCATCTGGAAACCTGGTTTTTAATCAAGAGTCTTTGAGTTGCAAGTAATAGAAATAGAAATCTACTTAAGCTAGTTTGAACAAAATAAGGAGGGGGGATTTATTCTAAGGCTATGGAATTCTCTCTCCCATGCCCTGCTCTCCCACAAATGGTAGCATAATCTTATATGATGAAATGTTTAATAATAACACCCACTTTGCTCATTGAAAGTATTGATTGACCTTCACTCTCTGTGCAGCCTGCTTGGTATTTCACATTTGCTTTTCTGGGTGAATACTTTGTTACTTATATTAAATCTGGACTCAGGGAACTTCAAATAAAATCTATCCCCATTTGCATGCACTTCCAGCTAGCTCATTTAAGCCTAATTAGATGGATGTGTTCAGAAAAAGTGAAGGGACTGAAAAATTTCTCAGGAATTAAAGATAGAGGGTGTGGGGAAAGCTGGATGATGAACCCTGCTCACCTCATTATCTGGCTTTGATATTCAGTGGCTGTAACCTCAGCAGCATGCCTATTTTGTACTGAGCTTGCATTCTGATTCAAGTCCCACAGGTGCAAGTCAAGACGACTCAGACTACTCCAGGCTTACAGGAGGCATGTTGGTTTGATCAAGTTTCCTTTGGGCTCAGTCTGCTCACTCCTGTGCAAGAGCTTAGACCATAGACAAGAAATTGCCTGCCCAAGTGTTCACACACTCCCAAGAGAGGGTGAGGAGACTTCTCCATAC
>PVIY010017225.1:0-49936 GCA_004026745.1 Myrmecophaga tridactyla
TTAAGAATGTTCATGTTTGTATGTTTTGGTTTGATAATACAAAATAAATTAAAGAAAAAAATGAGCAGAGAGACAAGTGCTAGAGAAAATGCAGAGAAATAGATGCACGGTTCACTGTTGGTAGGAAACCTGACGGGTGCAGCCCCTTGGAGGGCAGTGTGGTGGTTGCACAGGAGGCTAGGGGTGGGGTTGTCATATGATCCTGTAACCCCAGTTTCTCAGTACTTACCTGGAGGAACTGAGAGTGGGGACATTTGCACACTGGTGTTTATGGCAGCAGTGTCCACCAATTTCCAATGGATGGAGGTGGCCTAAGGGTTCAACAACTGAGGAATGGAAGGGGGAACTATGATGTTTACATATAACGGACTATTAAGCGGCTACAAGAAGGGATGAAGTTGTGAGGCATGCAACTAGGTAAATGAACCTTAAGGACTATATGTTAAATGAAATGTCAGAAACAAAAAGACAAATATTATCATGGCTCACGCATACGGACTAACTATAATATAAAAAACCGAGTCAATTGAAGTCGAGAGCAATTCAGGGCTATCGGGTTGGGGCCTACTGTAAAGGTTCCTAGATTGTAAGCTCTTATAGCAATCACATATATTCAGGATCTGTAGCTGTTATTTTTAAATTCTGAGATACTGAGCTATTTGTGAATAAACTGGTCATTCCCTGAAAATTCAGGTATATATGTAACATCTGAGACTCAGAGTACTGAAGCTGTGAAAGCCAGCATTTTTTACAGCAACTGTAAAAAAAGTTGAAAAAGTTGAAAAAACACTACCAACACTAGAAATATGAATGAAGCTGATCTGGATAGGACTAAGGTAAATCAGAATATAGGGTAAAGGATGATATGGTCCATATTTCCAAACTTCAACTGTGAGACCAAAGGAAGGGATGCTTATTTGGTGCAAAATTTATATTTTAGATAGCACATTAGCTAATTTAATTTGTATGGTCAGTTTAGTTGAACAGCATAAGTACATGAAATCTTGAATAGGGTGTGAGATCTTGTTGGTTTGTACAGGTTAGAGTGATGCCAAGATATATCCCAGAGTAATTTGGGTGGAGAATAAAAAAGTATTAGCAAAGTCCCCTTGGGGGATGGGGGAGAAAGGAGGGAATATTCAACTTCCCTATCAGGGGAATTCCTGATATTCTCGCAAGCAATGGTGACAACCAATTCAATAACCTCAATCTTGAGGTTCGCCTCTATGAAACTTATTCCTGCAAAGGAGAAGCTAAGCCTACTTACAGTTATGCCTAAGAGTCACTCCCAGAGAACCTCTTTTGTTGTTCAGATGTGGCCTCTCTCTCTAACCCAATTCAGCAGGTCAACTCACTGCCTTCCCCACTATGTGGGATATGACCCCCAGGAGTGTAAATCTCACTGGCAATGTGGACAGGACTCCCAGGAAAAGCTGGGATCTGGCATCATGGGATTGAGAAAGCCTTCTTGACAAAAGAGGGAAGAGAGAAATGAGACAAAATAAAGTTTCGGTGGCTGAGAGATTTCAGAGTTGAGAGGTTATCCTGGAGGTTATTATGCATTATATAGATAACCCTTTTTAGTTTATGGTATATTGGAGTGGCTGGAAGTACCTGAAACTGTTGATCTGTGTTCCAATAGCCTTGATTCTTGAAGATGATTGTATAAATATATAGCTTTTAAAATGTTACTGTGTGATTGTGAAAACCTTGTGTCTGATGCTCCTTTTATCCAGGGTATGGACAGATGAGTAAAAAAATAAGGAAAAAAAATAAGTAAGAGGGTTAAAGGATAAAAAATTGGGTAGATTGAAATACTAGTGGTCAGTAAGATGGAAGGGTATGGGGTAAGGGATTATGAGTTTTTTCTTTCTTCTTTTTATTTCTTTTTCTGGAGTCATGCAAATATCTAAATATAATCATGGTGAAGAATACACAATTACGTGATGATATTGTGAGCCACTGATTATATACTATATGTGGACTGTATGTGTGTGAAGATTTCTCAATAAAAATATTGAGATGTATGCAGAGGAGGAGTTATAACAGAGAAGAAAGGATTTGACAAATGATTATGACTGCTAAATTATTATTTTGATATTTCTTTTTAATATCTAGTGTTTCAGAGCAGTTAGAAGGAAAAGCCTAAAATTGTGGAACTGCAACCCATACCAAACTCTGAAATCTGTTCTATAACTACTTGCTACAAGGTACTTGGAAATTTATTGCTTTTTTGTATATATGTCTATTTCACAATAAAAACATTTTGTTTTGTTTTAAAAAAAAACAACTCCATGGATTCAGTGGTAGGATACTAGCCTGCCATGTGGGAAACCTGGGTTCAATTCCTGAGCCATGTACAAAAAAAAAAACCTCTATAGAAACAACATCACTGGTCATCAGGGAAATGCAAATCAAAACCATTGTGAGATACCATTTCATATCCACTAGGGTGGTTATTATTTAAAAAACAAAACAGAAAATGACAGCCTGGAAATTTCCTGAGCGTTTAAATATCCAAGTTCATCACTTACAAGTTACTTTCAGTCTGACATCAGAACATAATTTTGACTAGTTCTCTGCCACTTTATAACAAGGATTGCTTTTCTTCCAATTTCCAATCATTCCATTATAATGCCATATTTCTATCAACAGTCACTTCAAAGCAATCTAGGAGTTTTCTACTAAGCATATAATAATTCTTCCAGTCCCTTGCCCAATTCTGAAGCTGCTTCTCTTCCTCATTGTTAGGTATTTGTCATAGTAGCATCCCACTTTTTATTACCAAAAACTGTTTTAGTTTCCTAGCTACTAAAACAAATACCATTAAATGGGTTGATTCAACAACAAGAATTTATTGGCTCATGGTTTCGGAGGCCAGTAATCTTTGGATTCTTTGGCTTTTCCTTTACATGGCAATGAACATGGAGACATGTTCTCCTTTCTCTTTGGGGCTGCATTTACTTCCAGATTCTGGCTTCTCCCATGGTTTCCTTCTCATGACTTTCACTCTGCCTATAGAGGACTCCACTAATCCAGATTAAAAATCAACCTGACTCAGTTGGGTCACCCCTTAATTGAAATAACATTTTCAAGATATCCTATTTACAATAGGTCCACATTCACCAGAACGAGGACCAAAACCTAGAATGCCCAAACTGGGGTTCAGAAATCAATCTACTACAGTATGCCCTCTGGAACCCCCCAAAACATGTTTTTCCCACACACAAAATGCATTCATTCCATCTCAACATCCTAAAAGCCTTAAATTATTTCAGTAACAAAGCTAAGAGCAAAGGCTCATCAAAATCACTTATGGGTGTAGTCCATCCTAGAACAAGATTCCTCTGACAAAACATGTTTTTCCCACACACAGAATGCATTCATCCCATCTCAACATCCTAAAAGCCTTAAATTATTTCAGTAACAAAGCTAAGAGCAAAGGCTCATCAAAATCACTTATGGGTGTAGTCCATCCTAGGGCAAGATTCCTCTGATGGACCTAGAAAACAAGTTATTTCTTTCCAATATAAAATTAAGGGGCAGGGATAAGATAAACATTCCCATTTCAAAAGAGGGAAATTGGAAGGAAAACAGGTACCATGAGTACTAAATAATTCTGAAACCCAGCAGGACAAACTCCCTTAGGTCTCAAGGTTGGAGAGTCTTCTATAGCTTGATAGTTTGCCCTCCAAGACTGATGGACTGGCAGCCCCACCCCTTCCAAGCACTTGTGCAGCAGCCATGCTTTACAGGAATGCCAAGGCACAGACCTCACCCTTTCCAAGCACAGCGATGGTGGATAAGCACTATACAAACACTGGGGAATAAGTCCCACCAGCTCAAAGCATTAGGGAGGTAGTACCATTCTCCTTGAACAATAGGATACAAGCCCCTCACCTCTATGTGCAGAGGTGAACCTTCCCTTTTTAACACACAGGGGTGTGCCCACTCTCTTGTCCTGAAGTAATCTTTTTGGCCTAGACCTTTACTTCCATGATTCTGTGCTTGAAGTCATTCTTCCTTGAATTTTCCCCTTCTGTGTCCTTTTCAGTACAGACTGGCAGTGATTCTGCTTATACAAATTTTGCAAAAATGTTGTTGTTTTGCGTGACTTACAAGTGGGTCCAAACCATCAGAACTTTCCACAGATCCTTCATACATAACTGCATTTCCAGTCTTGACTTTCACTGAAATGGCTGGCTGGATCCACAGTCTTTAGCAAAGGTTGTTCAGTTAGACCCTCACATGAAACCCTATTCTCTGAGGAGCCACTTTCTGAAAACTCAGGGAGGTCCCTGATACAGCTACTTCTGGCCCTAGTCTCAAAGCAAACTATCTACTAGGCTCAGAATTTTTCAAACATCAATTTCTGGTTCCTTTGTGCTTAAGAGTTCAGTTCTCATCTTATTTTGTTCTTCTTGCTTTTTATCTGCAAGGAGAAGCCAGGCTTTACTTTCACATTTAGCTTGGAAATCTCAGCTAAATATCCGGGTTCATTGCTTACAAGTTCCATTTTCATTCCGGCATCAGAACACAATTTTGCCAAGTTCTCTGCCACTTTATAACAAGAACTGCCTTTCTTCTAATTTGCAATGATGCAGTCATCATTGATTGGCTGGGAGTTATGCACCCCAGAAAAACATGTTCTTAATCTTAATCTATTCCTGTGGGTGTGCACCCATTATAAATAAAACCAGTTAAGGTGTGGCCCAACTGAATCAGGAGAGGTCTTAATCCTATTTCAGGAAGCCTTATAAAGAAGACCAAAGAGAAAAAGCCAAGGGAGAAAAGCCAGAAGCAGAAAGTCAACAGAACATGGAGGGGAAAGGAGAAGACAAAAACATGTGCATTTCCATGAGGCAGATAAACTAAAGACCAAGGCCCAGAAGCCAGGCCCAGGGCAGCCCAAAGACCAAGGCCCAGAAGCCAGGCCCAGGGCTGCTGGCCTCAGATACCAACGTCTTTGGGGAGAAAGCATTGCCTAGATGACACTTAAATTTTGCAGTTCTCCTAATCTCAAAGCCATGAGCCAATAGATTCCTATTGTTAAGCCAACCCATTGTCTGGATCTGTTTTAGCAACTAGGAAACTAAAACAGTAAGGATGCAGAGAAATTGGAGCCCTTATACAATTGTGGCGGAATTGTAAAGAGGTGCAGCTGCTATGGAAATCAATTTGATGGTTCCTCAAAAAGTTGAACATAGAATTACTATATTAACTGGCAACACCACTTCTTAATGTATACTCCAAAGAGTTGAAAGCAGAGACTTGAAAAGATATTGTACACAAATGTTCATAGCATAGCAACAATATTCACAATTGCCAAAAGGTGGAAACAACCCAAGTGTCCATCAGCAGATGAATGGATAAACACAATGTGGTATATCCATACATGGAATATTTTTCAACCATAAAAAGGTTTTGCTGCAATGTGATGAACTTTGAAGACATCATGTTGAGTGACATATGCCAGATATAAAGACAAGTACTGTAGTATTTCATTTATACTAAATACCTAAAATATGTAAGATTATAGGTTACCAGTGGGAGAAATCTTCACACACACACAGTCCATACATGGTACACAATCAGTGGCTCACAATATCATCACATAGTTGTGTATCCATTTCCATGATCATCTTTAGGATGTTTACATCATTCCAGAAAAAAAAATAAAAAGAAAAAAAAAAAACTCTCCAGGATAACCTCTCAACTTTGAAATCTCTCAGCCACTGAAACTTTATTTTGTCTCATTTCTCTCTTCCCCATTTTGGTCAAAAAGTCTTTCTTAATCCCATGATGCTGGGTCCTGGTTCATCCTGGGAGTTCTATCCCACATTGCCAGGGAGATTTATACTCCTGGGAGCTACATCCCATGTAGGAGGGAAGGGCAGTGAGTTTAGCTGCCAAGTTGGCTTAAAAAGAGAGGCCACATCTGAGCAACAAAAGTTCTCTGGAGGTGACTCTTAGGCATAATTATAAGTAGGCTTATCCTATCCTTTGCAGGAATAAGTTTCATAGGGACAAACCCCAAGATTGAGGGCTCAGCCTATTTTTTTCGGTTGTCCCCATGGCTTGCAAGAGTACCAGGAGTTTCCCATATAATGAAGTTGAATATTTCCTCCTTTCTCCCCAGTCCCCAAGGGAACTTTGCAAATACTTTTCATTTTCTGCCCAAATTACTCTGGGATATATCTTGGCATCACACTAACCTGTACAAGCCAACAGGATCTCATGCCCTACTCAAGAGTCCATGTACTTACAGTGTTCAACTAAACTGACCATATAAGTTAAATTTGATAATATGCTATCCAAAATATAAATAAACATCGCTTCCTTTGGTCTCACACAGAAGTTGAAGTTTTAAAAAATGGACCATATTATGTGGATCACATATTGATTACTGTTTCTATATGTTCACTTGTTATAGGTCTATTTAGATTGTCTATTTCTTCTTGAATCAGTTTCAGTAAGTTTGTCCCTTTCATTTGTTATAAATTTGTTGTTTATAATTGTTCAATGTATTCCTTTATGAACATTTTGCTTTCTCTAAAGTTGGTGATAACATCCCCCTTTTCACTCCTGATTCTCATAATTTGAGACTTCTCTCATTTCTTCATCAAACTCTAATATTAAACATTTGTCAATTTTGTTGATTTTTTCAAAGAACCAGCTTTGGGTTTTATTATTTATTCAATTGTTTTTCTATTCTCTACTTTGTTAATTTTCCCTCTAATATTCATTAATTTTTTCCTTTTGCTTGGTTTACATTTTGTTTGCCCTAATTTTTTCAGGGTCTGAAGGTAGAAGACTAGGTTGTTGATTTGAGATCTTTCTTAATGAAGGCTCTTGCAGCTATATATTTCCCTCTAAGCAATGCTTTAGCTGCATCCCATAAGTTTTGATATGTTGTGTCATTTTCATTCGTTGTGAAGCATTTCTGATTTCCTTTTTTATTTTTTGACCCATTGGTTATTTAGGAGGATATGTGTAACTTACATATATTTGACTGTCCTCACAATTTCCCGTTATTTACTTCTGATTTCATTCCATCATGGTCGGAGAACATAGGTTGTATTATTTCTGTCCTTCAAATTGAGGTTTGTTTTATGAACTAGCATATATTCTATCCTGGAGAATGGTCCATGTGTGTTTGAGAAGAATGTACATTCTATTGTTTGGTGAAGTGTTCCAGAGCTGTCTATTAGGTCTAGTTTGGTTTATAGTGTTGCTAAGTCTTCTGTTTCCTTGTTGATCTTCTGTCTAGCTTCTCCATTATTGAAACTGGTATTTAAGTCTTCTAGTATTATTGTTGAATTACCTTTTAATCCCTTGATTTGTCAGTTTTTGCTTCATGTATTTTGGTGCTGTTACTGAGAGGATATGTTTGTAGTTGTCATATCTTCTTAGTGTCCTTTTATCATCATCAAATGTCACTATTTTCCCTCTATTATCAGGTTTTGTTTTAAAGTCTATTTTTTTTCTTTTAGTCACTACTCTAGCTTTCCTGTGATTGCTGTTTGTATGATGTATCTTTTTCCATTTAATCTATATGTCACTGAATCTGATGTGAGTCTCTTGTAGATAGCATATAGTTGGATCATGGTGTTTGTTTTCTTAATGTAGTTTGACAATCTTTGCCTTAAGATTTTTATTTGTTCTTACGCTTCAAGATTCTTTTGGCTATTTTAAGTCCTTTATATTTCCATTTTAGGGTTAGTTTACAACTTCTACAAAAAAATCTACAGGGATTTTGATAGGGATTGCTATCTTAATGAGTTCCCAATCCATGGACACAGAATCTCTCCATTTATTTATATCTTCTTTTCCTCAAAAATGTTTTGTAGTTTTCAGAATGCAAATCTTGCGTTAAATTTTTTTTATTAGAGAAGATATGGGTTTATAGAACACTCATATATAAAATATAAGATTCCCATACACCACCTTATTATTAACACCTTGCATTGGTGTGAACTATTTCTTACAATTGATAAAAAGCACGTAATTGCACACTATTTTATAATTTCATAATAGTATAACATGTATAACTTTATAATAGCACAATTTTACTATTAATTATACATTTTTATAATTGTGTACTGTTATAATTTTGTAATAGTAGAATATATAAAAGTTTATAATAGTACAATAACTAATTGTATTATTAATTATAGTCCATGGTTTAACTTAGGGTTCAGTTTGTGTAGTTCCATGGATCTCTTTTTAACTTTATTGTTAACATATATATATATAAAATCTAATATTTTCCTTTTTAAAAAATATTTTCCTGTCTAACCACATTCAGATGTATATTTCAGTTGCATTTTTTTAATTACATTTATTCCTAAGCATTTAAATCTTTTGATGGTACTGTGAATAAAGTTATTTCATCCTATTTTGGACAGTTCATTGCAATATTATGTATGTGTAGTGTATGTGCACACATGTAAATACATGATTGATTTTTTGTATATAGACCTTGTATCTTGTTATCTTTGTGAATGCATTGGTTCTAGTGTGCACGTGTGTGTATCTCCCTTAAGATTTTCTACATATGCAATTCTAACTGCAAAAAAAAAAAAAGAACAATTTCTTCCTGATACTTTTTATTTTTCTTGCTTAATTATACTGGCTCAAAACTCCAGTACAATGTTGAACAGTAGGGGTGAAAGTGTACATCCTTGACTTATTCCTGATTTTAACTGGAAAACAGCTAGTCTTTTGCCATTTGATGTTAGCTATGGATTTTTTTGTGGATACTTTTAATCAGGTTGACTAAGTTTCCTTATATTCCAAGATTTTTGAGTTTTTATCATGAGTGGGTGTGCAATCTTTTCACATGCTTTTTATTCATCTTTTGAGAGGACCATATGGCTCTTATCCTTGTCTATGAATATGTTTATTAATTGGCTTTTAGATAGTAAACAAGTTTCACTTGGTCATAGCACCTAAACCTTTCAGTATGGTGTTGAATTCGGTTTGCTAGTGTTTTGTTGATGATTTTTGTAACTATATTCATGGAGGATATTTGTATGTCTTATTTTCTTGTGATGTTTCTGTTCAGCTTTGGTATTGCTTAGTGTTATTTCCTCTTCTGTTTCTCTGGGAGAGTCTGTGAAAGACTGGTATTATTTCTTCTTTAAATATTTGGTAGATTCAAAAGGGAAGCCATGTGATCCTGAGCTTTACTTTGTAGAAAGGGTTTTGTTTCCTAATTCAATATTTTTCATTGTTCTATTGAGACTACTTTTATTTGACAAAATTAACAGTAAATTGTGTCTTTTTAGTATTTGTGTCTATTTAGTATTTCACTAAGTGAAATGGCATAAAGTTGATTATGACATCACCTTAGAATTCTTTTAATTTCTGTAAGGTCAATAGTACTGTCTCCTTTTTTATTTCTGATTTTGGCAATTTGTCTTTTTCTTTCTTCCTGGTCAGTGGATCAGTATAGCTAAAGATTTGTCAAGTTTGTTGATCTTTCCAAAGAACCAACTTTGGTTTTAGTGATTTTTGTCTCTATTTTTCTATTTTTAAATTTTTCTTCTATATTTTTTGGTCTCTTACTGATTTCTATGTCACTGACTTTCACACTACTGTTTATTACTTATTATCTCCTTCTGCTTGTTTTGGGTTTATTTTGCTCTTTTCTATTTTCTTAAGCTAGAAACTCCGACTATTGATTTGTGACTTTTTTTTTTTTAAATATAGAGGCTTTTACAGCTATAATTTTCCCTCTAAGCACTGTACTAGCTCCATCCCATAAATTTTGATGTGTTGTGATTAACAGTACTAGGAAGCAATATTCAATTTATTTTTAAAATACTTCTTTGATGATATCTTACTAGTTTTTGCAAATTTCACTCCCAGGAAGGTAAGAAGGAATTTAAAATGTAGCATGTTAGTTAAAAACTTCTATGCTAAGCTTCATATCTCAGTTTCTGAACAGTAGCATTGAGAATTTAAGCCTGCTTTTCCTATCTGCCTACCTACCTACCTACCCACCCACCATCCCAAAATGAAAAAATAGAGTTCACTAATCAGATGAGAATAATGTGAGCTACCCATGAAGTCCACCTGGGTGGGCTGGGCTAGGCATTGAGCATTTACACACACATGCAATCCTTGAAAAGGTTGGTAGATTGTGTTGCAGTTGCTTAATGACAAACATGGAATTCTGTGAAAAACACAGCCAAGATGGTTGTTCATAGGGGTATATGCCAAATGAATTGTGATGAGATATTACTATTTGGTCCTTTAATAAACTGGTTGTTTCTCATTCTAATAGCCATCAGTTACAAAATGACATCAATCCATTCTCTAAGATTAAATTAATGTACGAGAGATTGATGGAATGTCTTACAGGCAAAATTTGTTTGGGGTATAAAGTACTTCCCTGGCCTGTAAGTCTGGCTTGGTTTTGTTAAACTATTATTAGGTGTTCTTTCGGTAATAGAATGGAGGTACCATAAAAGCAATTGTGTTTCATATATGATGATGCTACCGATGATTGTATTCCATGAAGCCTAATCATTTTTTCCATTAGTAATATTCTTTCCTAATGGCCAACAGGAGACAAGGGCCAAGCTACCTGGTGGAGGACAGAGGTAGAACAAGCATTGCCTTATGTTTCATAAATGGATTAATAGCACAGTAATACCAAATGATGATAATCTGAGCAATCTGGAAAATACATTCACAGAGTTCCAAACTCAACAACTTAAACCACATCCACAGTCCCAAAGTCCTTTAAGAATATGATTCTTACATTGACATAAAATCTAGAATTCATGACTGCCATGCTGGAGACCCAAGTTGGATTCCCGCAGTCTGCCCATGCAAAAAAAAAAAAAAAAAAAAAAAGTAACCTAGAGGGTTAAAATGGAGGAAGAGTCAGGTCCACATAAAACATAAAAGCATTTCCACATCACCCCTGAGATATAGCCTTGCAGATATTAAAAATAAAGTAAAAACAACTCCACAACTTTTAATTATCCCTAAGATCCAAGACAGGAAGTTTCAAACTTGAGTGTGCATAAAAATTACTTGGATTGGGAAGGAATAGTGGTGTGATGGTGGTAGGGGGCAGCGCTTCCCACATTGCATAATCCTAGAAACCAATTTCAGTCTAGGTCTGTGTGAATTCCAGGCATCTGCATTTTTAAATGATTCCTCCTAATATGATCACGTGGCAGATGATTCTCACACTGAACTCAGAAACTGTCCTAAGATGGCTTAGCAGTAAGTTTATCCTCATTCATAAAGACCATATTTCTGATGATTATCAAAGCTAATGTGCAGTAAATTCCTATTTCTTGGATTTTTAAATCCTTTTACCCCAAAGGAGTAAAGAACTTAATAGTGAGTTTAAGCACATCACACACTGATGAAGAAACATACCAAAAAACCCACTCCTTAAAGGATTTAAGGCAATGAGTGAATTTTCTGGAAGGGCTTACTTGGGCTTATGACAGACCATGTTTAGAAACCTAAAAAGTATATGAACTGTTGGTATGGCAAGGGAAATAAAAGCATGAAAGGACTGGGGAATTACCTGTGTAAAAGACAGCAGTCAAGCAAGTCTATATTTCATTAAGTTACATAGTGCTGATTCCAACAGGCAACCTTAGTCATCTGCTCAAAAAAGCTAAAAAGAGGCAACTAGACACTGACTAGTCTTCCCAGCTACCACTCATTTTAAAGGAACCAGTTTCGGTGAAAAGAATTCCCAAGCTAAACAGAACTGCTTGCATATTTGATTGCAATTGAAAAGCATGCATATTTGATTGCAAGATTAGTCATCACAGTCACACTGGACAAGCTTCCAGGCCTATAAATTCTAGCAAAGCCATTTATGATTGAGTTTTGGTTCTTGTTTGTAAACTGGTGAAGCCTATAACCATTTGCTCCTTCCATCGTGGTCCTGCCCAGCCATCTTCAACAAATTTTTAAGTTCAGACAGTATTTCAATTTGTATTTTATCTTCCTGTTTCCTACATGATGGACATCTGTGCAAAAAGCCATTCTCTTCTTGAGCACTATTCTTTCTTCTAGCAAAGTAGTCCCTAATTTCAGATTCTTCTCAGGGTCTATGTATCTACCCTGATTTTATGTTAACTGTGGATCTTTACCCTTTCCCACGATCTAGGAGTGTTAATAAACACACTTCACACTGCCAATCAAGTGGAGTTAACAGTGCCAGCCTCTATCCCCTTAGGCACCTTTGATACTACTTTTAATTTGGGACCTAAGGAAAGGTCACTGCATCCATTGTACCCAGCAATGCCTGGAGGGTGGCCAGTGCAGCAAGATCCTCAAAAGGCAAATGGACATCTTGATTTCCTGAGGTTTACTGTTTCAGTGTCATCTCAAGGGATACAGTCAAGAGCTACATTTCTTACCCAGGGACTACAATTATCACCGTGAATCAGGTCTGGTCTGCACTGCAGCTTGGATTTTATGGGGACTTCATGGGTAACACCACATTCAGGGGCCTGTGCCACCAATTATGACATTACAGGAAATGCTGTGCTTAGCGAACTCTGGTCAGATGACACTGACAAAGATCCTGGGGGACTTGACCAGCGTGGCTGGAGGAACCTCATCACTCTAACTTGTTTCACCTCTGAATGCCTCAAACCCATGCACATCTGATAGGAACTCAGGGGCTTTCTCTAAGGTGAGCAGAAAGCCTGACCTGGAGAGTGAAATATAGAAGAATCTGCATTGAACATTTCTTCTAAGGCTTAAAGGTATCTGGGGCACTGTATGAATTAAAGCTTACTCCTTTTTTTTCAACAATGTACTTTCATCTATTTCCTTTCTTTGGGGTTTTATTATGAAACTCACAACCAGAACTTTTTCCAAAGGGTACTTTCCCAGATAGACTACTTCCAAAACAATGAACTAGGACTTAGTCTTAAAAATTCATTCATGACACAGAATTCTTAAAATCTTTGCTTTAAAGATCATGAGAAAAAGTGAAATCAAACACAAAATTCTATTAATATGATGCTTAATAAGAATCCTTAATAAAAGCGTGACAATGATAAACATGGTTTTTACTAAGTGCATATATTTGGTTTTGTGATTGGTTATAAGAGCAACTTTGTTTTCCTGGAAATTAGCATCTCAAAATAAATTGCATGTTTAAGGCCTCTCATCAACTTTGAAAAATATCAATTCACTTCCAGTTCAGTGCTGAGACAGCATATAAACTAGGATTCTTTCTACAGTTTAAGGAAAACATTAAAATACTGTGGTTCACCAAAGGCCCATTTTAGTAATTTCTTTCCTCAAAATATTTGAAATCTTTTTTGAAATCCATTGAATCCACCATATCCCCATCAAAAAGGTAAAGCTGGTATTTTTTTTCTTCTAAATACTGTGCCTTGACTAAGTGGGTAACTCATCCAGTTACCTTTAAGATAGGATTTCTAACCAAAATCACAGCTCAGCACCCATTCCTCCTTCTAGTTACACATTAAAACCAAAACTATTTTTAAAGGTTAGTAAAATATGTGAAAAACAATTTAAGGAAATTTTAAATTACAAAGACATAGAAACTAGGAAAAAAGCATTTGAAGTTCTCTGAAACTAATGGGATCCATACAACTTGAAATCTGACCTTGCAATTCATGATTAAAAAGATATGGTAATGTACATATAAAACCTGAGAATTAGCAGATACAATGTCCATGGCAGGCAAGATCCTGACCTCAGCCAAATGGATCCTGCTTAAATACTCAAAGCATATTTTGTTGATTGGGCAGAAGGCCACACCACTGCAAGAAATTGTGCAGAAACAGCTGCGGTAGATTCTAATGAACTAAAATGCTCATTGGCTAATGGGCAGCTGAGAGAATGATGGCTGTAAACTGAAATTATACTACAGTTTATATTTACTTTATTCCCCTTTTTAAAAGCTACATCACACTACTCTCTAGTTTCACAAATAATCGAAATGCTTCAGACTTTGGCTCCTCTACAGAGTACGGAGTCCACAAGAAGAAATGGTTAGAAGCAAATGCTTGTATCGGCTTAACGTCCACAGTTCAAAAGCTCCAGTACAGCTGTTGCTTTTAAGAGAATAGCAATGAAAGTACCAGTTAAACTACGTGAACAAGGTAAAGCTTGTGATATAGTAATACTTAAAATAGACACTAATGATTTATAGGCAACAAGAGCTTTTGTGAGTTACCTTCATTATCAAGCTGGTTTTACAGATAAAAGGCCAGACAAACTGCTACTTATTCTGAGGCATTTTGTTTCCAACAAGCTTTTAAGAAACAGGAAATCATAACATTATTCTGGATAAAGAAATAAGAAGTTCAGAAGTGAATAGAAAGAAAATCACTTAAGGAAGGAAACTGACGCACAGAGATGTTTTAAAATAGAGAACAGTATCCAAACTCCAAAATCCCTGCCCAAGGCTAATTCTATGAGATTTGTTAATTTACCAGCAGTCCAACTGCTGCCCCAGCACAGCAATCTCTACCTTCCTCAAATCATAACCACCATATTCTTCACATACTGGCAAATTAAATAATGTATTTAATAATAATAATTGGACCACAGATTTTAGGAGCCATTACTTTAACTGCCACCTGAGATTAACTGGCAGGACAAATTACCATTTACATTTACTTGACAGGAGCAATCTCAACATGACTGGTTTAAAAATTCACAATTAATGATGAAGAACTTAAAAGAATGATAAAATATATTCTCCTTGCGCCGAATATTTTAGGTGGCTCAGAAAATTATTTGTAAGTATACACATTTACAAAATACACTAGAGGAAAATGTTCATTCTTGCTACTATCACTAACATTTAAGCTGAATTAGGTTAGAATTAATCTGTTTACAAGTAGCAATAAAGATTTCAAAATTTGAAAATTCCATTATAAAGTTTAAGCCTTCCCCTCCAAGCATTTTCTGTACTGGTGGTACAGACTTAATTCTTTAGGAAGTTTGCCTAAGACCGTGGATTTCCTTCTACATGTGCTATCACTGTGACCCCTCTGGCACCTGGAACACCTTGTCAAAGGACCCGAGCAACACTGCATGCCCATGCCAGGATCGAGATCACCATTCTATCATAATCTTGATGGAAGCTTTTGAGCACACATTAAAATAGAATGATTCTATTGCAATTTAAATAAAACTACTTTTATTCAGAGAGTGTAGGGAACCAAGGCTAAAAATCTGTATTAGAAATATAATTAATGACAGAATATAAAAAACTAAGGTGAATTCTTACACCTGCAAATTTCCCCCCTAGAATCATAGCCAACCCTTCAAACTTCACCAGAGCTTAATTTCAAATTATGTTAGAAAGGAAGAAAGAGCTGTTTGCCAAAGACTAGGTGAAAATGAGGACAAAGCTGACTTCCTTCTGGACACAACTGATGCATTTCTTTGTCCATAGCTGTTAACTGCCCTCTTGCATAGCTCTGCTTCCCTCTTTGGCAACAATACATCCCAAAAGAGGATATGCTATTTAAATTACTTCTAATATAGCCATCACTTTACATTGCAAACTCAAGTACCATCTTAACGAAAGTACTAGGGAGACATTTAGTATTCATGGGTGCTTTGATACTGTGACTGAATATAGAACAGATGTTTACATTTACTCATAAAGGTTAGATTTATAGCCTACTTCTCAGTTACACTAAAATAGAAAATGCTAAACTTTCTACTACCATTTTACACACTGCTTATCGCATTAATTTTTACATGTGCCGGGATGTCAGTGTTTAAAAAAAAAAAAAGGGTAGATTCTGAAATTTTCCCGATCATATGATCAGTGAAATTGATCATGTGGAACTGAATATGTGATCTAGAACATCAAAAAAAAAAACATGTTAAACCCTTAGATGACAAAACCATTAACCCTTACCTATATGGAATCGCAGTGGAATATTCTGGCACCAAGATGGGTCACGCACCCTTGCATTATGCCTAGGCAGATTCTCTTCCGAAGCTTTAAACAAGGAAGGATTTTACCCCCATTTTGCAGATGAGGGAACTTAGTTGGAGAGGATAAGTAATTTGTCCTGAGACCTCACCAAGAGGAAGTGCTTGAGCTAGACCTAGAACTCAGCCATTTGGCTTATTTCAATGCTCCTTTTAGCACATTTTAGTACACTAAATTTATATCAAGTCTTACTTTCATATCAAAGTAGCCTATCAGTATTCATAGTTTGTCAAAAATAATGCCGTCAATAAGATTTTTGTTAACGTTAACAATAAGAAAAGCCAACCAAGTTTTAATACCGTATACAAAATATTATCACAGAAGCACTTCTTTAACAGTCTACCAGATGTACTTGATAAATCAGAACACAATCTCTTTAAAAAATATTTACTAATCAAAAAGGGCCAGTGACAATGACTGTGAGATATTTTTGTATTACTTAGGGGTGTGTGGTAAGCTATAGGCATCTGGGTAAGAGGAAGTGTGTCTTTACACACAGAAGACAATGGCTCTAGTGTGTTACTATGCAGACTGTGGAGTCTATCGCCTCAGACATGTTGGGTCTTTGATATTCTGCTCTCCACTGCAGCTGCTCTGAGAAGGACCAGTCTTCATCTTCCTAGTAGGACAAATCAGATTTGGATTAGATTAAGAACTCAGTCCAGTGGTTAAAACTGCTTTACCCCAGTGTTACAACACAACTCGATGAGCATTTTCCTGGTAAAATTAGGACCCCAATACTGACACAGACAGCACACACACACTGCATGATAAAGAACAACTTTAGGGAAGACAGCCACTGTTGATGTCATTTTCCTGAGCCCTCAGTGACCGCTCCTGTTTTCTGTTGACAGTGCCCAGGGACGCAGTCACGAGGAAACAAGCACAAGCACTTCGAGTGCTGAGAAGATAGAGTAAAAAGTAGCTAGCTATTAAATTTCCTACAAATCCTGAAGGAGACAAATCTTTATCTGAAGGCAATTCAGACTGCTAAAATTCAATTTTGAGTTGTTTTTAATTGTTGTTTGGTGACATCAAGGTTTTAAAAAGGTCTTCTACTATCCTTCCTACAAGCATTGTAATCTGCTTCAGCAGTTTCAACATAAAAACACATCATTTAAATTTATATGTAATCTTTCCTACCCTATAAAGGATTTTAGCTGGTTTACAGGATACCTCTCTCCTCCACCCAGAAAGCACCTCAGCCAGCAGGCCACTTTGTACAGACCCTCACTTAAAAACTAGGCAGAAAAAACATCAATGTCACCTTTAGGTACAATTATGTGCCCAGGAAATATCCCAAACCTGTCTGCCACTTGATTCACTAAAATTTAAAGTTTCATAGTCAATATAAGAACTAATAGAAAATAATGAGGACTGTCTGGAGAAATAATTTAAAGAGATTCACCTGTCTGAAACTCTCCAGCATAAAAACATAATTATGTGACACAGACCAAACCAAGCAACAGAAAATTTATTACAAGAGTGTACACTATGATTGTAAGAAATTCAGAATCTATGAAACTATTAACTAATGATGCTTAAAGTGTCTCAAATATAAAAATATCTATGTTCTTGTGATGAAAAATTACTATTTAAATTCTTTTAGCATAATTTCTCTAATTAAATAAGAGATAGCATTCATTTTTTTCAAGGAAAAAATAACTTTAGGGTTAATTCTTAGTATACAAATATAGAAACAGATTCCTACATCAAGAGACTAATTAATGTAAAAGTTTTTATTTGGAAAATTGGAAATAGAACACTTTTACTATCTATCAATTTATGAAATAAGGTTAAAAAATTATTCATAGAAAGTATAAGATCTTAGGCCTCCAATCACTGCTGAAGTAACTTAAGTCTCAAGTGTCAGCAGAGACGCCCGGGCACAAGGTCAAGGGCAACATGAGTATGTGTTTCAGCTCCAACACCTCTCATTTTTACAATCCTAGATGAGTACTAAACTGCTTCTGCTCCTTTTCCTCATCTATAAAAAAAAGCAGCGCCTTCCTCACAGGACTGTTAAGAATTAAATGAAACAGTACATGTAAAATGTTTGGCATGGTTATTTATTAAGCAGCTTCTAATACTTACACATGTCAAATGCTTTTATCACCACAGAGCTGTAATTGAACTAAGACCCAAAAAAAACCCCACACTGATGAAAAAGAAGGTCCATTTCTCCAATTTTCCAGTAGTGCTGACTTAAAATGCTGATCCAATTCATCAGTTTACAAATATCAGCCAGCAACTTCTAACTTTACATTAAACCTGCTCTGTTGTTTTTCTAAGAAAATATTTACCAAGCTGCACTTTCCGCACCATGGACAATGATTATCTTCAGCAAAGAGGACTATGAAATCCTGACTCGGGCCAGCACCTGCGCTTTCTCAGAACAAGACTCTCCAGTTTTCCACTTCCTTCCCCGAACTACAGCACTGTATCAGAGTCGGGGAGGACCCTGCACTTAGGTCATTTCACTGTACCAGGACAAGACTGGAAGCCAGGTTTCCTAAAGCTGAAGTTTGAGTTTATTTCCTCACCAGATACCAACCATTTTCATACAAGCAGGAAACAGGAGATCCACCTCTCCTCACCTATCCATAACCGTGAGTTCATTTAGCCAAACTTAACAGAGGACCATTACAAAAAAAAAAAAAAAAAAAAAAAAAAAAAAAAAAAAAAAAAAAAAAAAAATAGAAAAAAGAAACTAATTAAAAGCACATCATATGATATTGTGAATTACTGATTATATATGTAGAACAGAATGATCAAAAGTTAGAATGTTTGCATTTGTTTGATGTTTTTCGGTATTAAAAAAAATTAAAAATTAATAAAAAAAAGTCATATTTAAAAAAAAGCACATCATAAACTCTTAAAACCTTGCTAACTAAAATTACCAAGGAAGGAAAAACATGGAATACATGAATACATGTAGGTTTTTAACACTGCCTTCATTTCTTTATCCTTAGATTGATAAATGGAGATTTTTCACTGTAGAATCTGATTGGTATTTAAATTATGTATAGAAGTGTAATAGGCAATATTAAAAAGAACAGAATGAAAGTTTAAAACATATTATGGTAATTAACCCTTTTTAAAACAATTAAGTTTAAAATTTTATGATAAATTAAAAATTCTCATTAACTTGAAATCATAAACTTAGTATGGACTAATATATTTGAGATACTGATTACCAAACCCCTTCTTCTCAGTATTGTTAAAAGCTATCATACAAATACAAAATTCTATTTTGTTCTGTTCCTCTGCACACCTGATAATGAGAGAGGTGAAAAAGGAAAAAATATTCATTGGCTTAAAGGCTTTTTTTCAAAAGTAGGTTTAACACATCACATTTTGCTCATGAGCACAAAATTTACAGTCAGAAGTTGCACATAAAGGGTTTATTTTAAATGTTTTAAAGATAGGATAGAGTTACATCATAATTATAAAAATTACTTACAGAATTAACAGATTTATATTGTTTATACTTCTAAATGCAGAGAACAGGGAACTGTCTACACATTGTATAAAATAAAATGAAAATTAAAAATGAATTCAAGCTCTAAAGATGAGGTCATTTACCTATTTTTAAAATGTGAACACGAAGACCTCTGAACTATACACATTCATTCAAACTGCACTAATGATGTAAAATACAAAAAGCGCAGCATTTCCAAGGAACCACAAACATTTCAACCATAATTACTTTCTGTCATAATAATTGTTTCTGTTTTGTCTTTGGAGAACTTTCATTTTTTTAAGACAATCAGCTTCAGAATGTTTTTAGGCACTACAATTTGTGACAATCAAAACAGTTTTCTAATGGGTCTACAGCTTTCAAAAATTCAAGTCCAACACACTTTGGGGTTTGGCACATAAAACAATAATAGAAATGAAATCTGTTTTTAGAAGTAACTGTGATTTTTTTTAAGAATACACAGTCCCTTCAAATGCTGCATGACATATACAAGTGGAAAATTACCTTCTGTTGGCACTACATTTGCTTCACCAGTGCATTTTTATCCAACAACCACTAAAACAGCACAGTAAGCAAATATACAGAAAACAGAAAACAAATAAAAGCAAAGATTAAAAAAAACCTAAATATCCTTAACATGCAATTTTAGTTAGTTACACTGAACATTCTACTTATAATAGAGCATGCAAAAAAGGATGGTCTGCTTTTCAGATTTTTCTTTGAAGTTTGACATGGCAGCCCGACAGCTCTCTCTCCCTCCTCTCTCTTTCACTCTCTCTCACACCCACACACACCTACACACACCCATACACACAATAATACTATAGCAGGTAAATGAGAAAGGCCAATAAATTTTGTACAGATTCATGTCTTGTGTTGTCACAAGCCCCATAATTTTGGAAATTAATGCTGAATTCCTAGAATAAGGAATCAACATTCAGATAACCAGGAAAATGCAAGCAACGCATGCAGATCTGAAACATGAGCCTAAAATTAAGAAAGCCCCAAACATTTGGGCTAGGGAGTAGAAATAGTCACAGCATCAATAAATGTGGTCTAAGCCACCAAAAGAAAAGGGGGGAAAAAGGGAACCAAATAAACAAAAACCTTTCCCCTTCCCTTGACCTAAAAGCAATAAATGGAAGAGTTATTAAAATAATAATAATCACATGTCACATTATTCTGTAGATTGGCAGAACGTGTGGCGTATTAAAGTTCCTTGTAGAAAAACCACAATGCAAGTCATTAAATAATGCTAAATATGTTTTGGTTGACCCGTCAGGACACTTCAAAATGAACTTTATTTTTCAGCCCCAAATTCACTGTACCATGTTATGCACATATTTTGTGTGTACTGAACACACCTACTCACCCTTGTGCCACAAACTGAGCATGGACTCAAGGAGTCAGGCTCAGCCTTGGGATTTACATGCAGAACTCTTGAGAGTCAGTAGAAAACACAATAGATCTATAAGATGAAACTTGTTCCAACACACAAGAAACATTTACGACTTGGGTACTCAGTGCTTTCACACTGCATTGAGCAGCTTGCCTTTGGTCGTCTGAGGTGAAAAACTGGGCGCAATACAACCACAGTCATGGACAGAGAACTGAGATATTTACATCATGAGTAGTTGTTACCATCCAACAGCATGACGAGGCACAAACCTTAAGGCTTAAATGGGAATCAGCAAAACGTGTGGGAGAAGGCTTTGAACTTCTCAATCTCTAACTTCAAGACCAGTCACAGCAAAGAAATCATACAGACCTCTGATGGAAAACCCCTGATGTTGACCCACAGCATGTATGCCTAGCCTTCTGCCCACTCACTAAACACACAAGATCCAATTTCAGGCCTCATAGGTTTCACATAGTACCGTTCTCTTTGCTTTCAAACCACCAAGGTTCATCCCAAACAAAGTGATACATGGAGATTTTGCTGCTAAACCAACCACTTTTGCAGTTCTATTTTGGTTTAAAACTACCTTGCAGGAATAAACCATGAAAGGATATTGTGGCTAAGGGATGCTATTATTTATACCCACAAGCTAACACGGATGACTGAACCTTATATGGTGACATACCACTGACATGCAAAATCCTAGAGTCCACTGAATGAAATTCACATTAACAGCATACTTTAAGCAAGAACATACAACACCACAGAAAGACTTTAAGAGATTTAAGCTGTTATTTGTCTAGACATTCTTTGTGGGGAAAAGCAGGGGTAAAAAGCCTTCTGACCATAATCATTTATCAATAATAATAATAAAAAAATAAAATAAAAGAATCCCAGAGAACTTGTTAGAAGGCAACAACACCATTCTTAAAACTTACTTTTCTAATATAAAAGCATTGTGTTCTTCTAGGAACTTAAAACACATACACACAAATCACTGATGCACTATTGCCTTTTAAATTCATGAACTAATATCCAGGTTATTAATTTGTACAAATATCTGACCAAATGTGCCATCCAAAATACACCTGCATTATATGTTGTGGACCAAGTACCTGGGTTTTGCTAAAAAGTATTTATGTTTTAAAATGTAAACAAACAAAAATTTACAATGCTTAGAATTAAAGGCAGCCTTTTAAACAGATTTCTAACCATATGTACAACTGCTAATGTGGGTCATTAATTATTCACAACTGTTCCATATTTTTTTACTTATAGTTTAAAGAGACAACTCCAGATTTTAAAGGTGCACTGAACTTTCAACTTTCAAAAGAGGTTCAACATTCCTACATGTTTCCTGTGCCCAAATTTAATTAAAATAAAGAATATAATATAGTAAATATATGACTGACTTGGGTCAAGCACAATTGGAGAAAATTATTCAACCCCTACCCCAATCCACAAAGAAAGAACTGCCAATAGTGTATGTGTACACACATAGAGCACATATGTATACACTTAAAGACATATAGACAGGTAAAACAGATACATATCTCAAAAAGGCAGTAACAAAAATACCAAACTATGCTTGCATTGTGGCAGCAGAATAAGAGTGTTAAGGTGAAGGGGAAAATGGTTAAGATCTATTATAGTTTCAGATGACTATGATATTAGCTTAACTTTTACCAAACGATGTCTGTAACTCCCCTTCAAACAGACAGGCTTCTTTTAAGAGGAAGGGGTTCCTTAAACAAAATGCTTTGTGTTCACATATATATGTACTATTCAGAACAAAAACAGTTTTGCTGGCAGAGATTGTGGGTTCGCAGGGACATTTAAGCTTTCATTAAACTGGAAAGCAATCAAGTCTTTATGTCTACAAATTATACATTTAATAGTTCCACAAATTTGGCAAAGTTTATGATGACATCTAGGATGTTTTCACCAAATCGTAGACATAAATATGGAAATCATCATCAAACTTGATGAAATAGACAGATGGTTTGGCTTCTACTTGATGAATGACCATGCCAGTCCTTTTTGAGCCATCTTCTTTGGCATATTCCACTTGTTTGCCTACCAGGCTGTCCACAACTTCTCCTGGTTCCCTTTCTGCTGGAGGAGAATCATCTATATTTAAAGGAAAACAAACAAAAACCTGAAGTCAATTTGTAGACAAACTAACACATCTATTTTAATAATAATATATATATATAGATACCCTTTTTTATCTTTTATCTGTTTTTATAATATATATATGTACATACATCCTTTTTTATCTAGACCAGAGGGTTGATAAGCCTTTTTTTTTCTCTTAAAAGGCCAGAGAGTAAATATTTAGGCTTCAGGGAAATACGATCTCTGTACCTACCATTCAACTCCACCATCTAGCATGAAAGCAGCAATGAACAAAACACAAACGAACAGGTTTACAGTAAAATTTTATTTAACCTCTGATCTAGATAGGTTAATGATTTTGAAAACAGAAGTCTCTCTCTCTCTCATATTTAACTATAGCTGTCAGAACCTGAGAAGCAGATAAGAACTAAAAGAAAGCAAGGGCCAAGGCAAAATCTAAATGATCAAATAGTTTCTTAAAAACAAGTTTGAGTGGTTTTAAAAAAGAATTTCAAAGCAGAGAATTCTTACAGGGATTATTGAGAATGTGCTATATATATCCTCCTTGACTACACTGCCTTCCATAACATATTCCTAACCTCATTTTAAAAGAAATTTAACATAACTTAAAAACAGGTAACAACTGAACTCCACTGCCAGATCAATTACAAGTGAATCTATGAGGATGGCCCCGGAAAAACTGAGTGTGGAAAAAAATCTAACTTATGACATAGCGGGCACTGTGTAAACTCTAGGACTACAGATAAGCTGACAGCAAACCAACAACATCAAAGAAATAAAGGAAAAGGAAAGGCAGGTGGGTTAGGGGGCTAACGTTAAAATTTTATTTTAAGAAAACGTATAGGTCCTCAATAACTCAAGGCTCTATGTCACAGCAGATGGTCTTCAGACAGGGTGATCAGTTGCCCCAGCATGACTGAGCAGTGCAAGCACTTCACTCTCACGAATACCCTGGTATGGACCACAGAATGTATTTATAGTAACAGTCCTCTGCTGCTTTGGTTACAACAAATTCTCTCACTGAATGATACAATCCGAAACCTGCGATTCTGATTTCTGGCACTAATAGTTATATACAATATAAACAAAACATCTAAGCACAATGTAATCAATCAGCTTTGGTAAAGAGGGAGGTGAAGAAGAAAGCTACACGGATCTCTTTTCTTCAAAAATTCTCTTACCTCAAAGAGCATCATCATACTGCGGTAATTCTATGGCACATTAACTTTTTATAAAGGAATTCTGAATACATGATCACACTTAACTTGTCAATAACCCTGAGCAACCCAAGAGGCCTACGTTAGCAACAGTGCTGGGATTCAAATGTAAGTGATGAAACCATTTCAGAATTCTTTACTTCAGGGCCATCACCTGTTTGTGAAGCGATTTAAATAAATCTCCAAACCACTAGCAAACATATTTGGCAGTCTGGAGAAAGAAAGGAGTGAGAGGATAAAGACATGGTTAGGAAAGGTGTGAATGACCTCACACTTTCTATTACTAGGTTAACAATACAGGCTTTCACTGGATATGTCTGTACAAAAATATTAAAAACTAACTTCATAAAGATTGGTGCATGCTTTCAAGGAATGCTGTCATGATAAGTTAATTCCTCGGTATTTAAATAATTTCCACTGTAACAAATATACCCAAACTGAAAAAAAAAAAATCTTAGTAGGAAGATATGAAAGGCCAGATAAATACACTGATAAGTTCATTAACTAACTGACCTGTTGGCAAGAAGAACTAAAAAATAAAGAAAGAATAGAGATGACAGCCACTCTGCTTATGGACTGTCTGTGAGCCACATGCCCAGGGCCACAGAGCTCCGTGTGTGTTAAGGCCATGGAGAGGCTTAACAGGCTTGATAAAATTAGCCCAGGTCACACTGCTTTCTGTTCTCTCTCCTAAACAAGTTTGTTCTGTTTTTGGTTAATAACTGTTAAAGGTGAGTGAAAAGTACACGGAAATTTATTTTATTAGTCTTCACACCTTCATGTATTATTAAATAATAGATAGTAATAACAAAGTAATTTAAAAGAATAAATACAAAAGTGAAATTCATGACATGCAAGTATATGGCTTCTCTCAGGAACTGAAAATGTAGAGACCAGATCCTATGCTCGGATTATTACTTTATAAAAAAAAGTGCTCCCTCTAATAATAGCTGATTATCAAGAATCAGAAGCTAAAAGTACATTCCTATTGCTATGTATAATTCTAAAGGGAAAATTATGTGAATAGGAAGCTTCAAATATACTTAAATTCCAAAATTTTTCACAACCTATGCTTGTCATGACTAACTGAATAATCACATGTCCCTAATAACTAAAATTAAAAAATGTTATCTAAGGTGGGCAGAATTCTCACCTGCCATTCCAGAGACCCGGGTTCAATTCTGTATGGAGCCAGACCATACAGAAAAAAAGAGTTATCTGTAACACAGTAATATTTTCTAAAATTTAAATTATTGTTGAATAATCAAAAATAAGAAGTTGCCAATATCTACTTACTTGAATCAGGCATAATGCGAAGGTCACCTTCTTTATAGTCATCTAAGAGCTGGTACATATATAAGACAGGATCTTTCTCATAGGTAATGTAAAACCACGTGTTCATTATAGGCGCGCGTGCCAAGACCATTCCCCTCCATTCATCTTTAGAACCATCCTCCGTCTCAAACATATGCTCCACTGCTTTGCCAATCATTGTGTCTGCTAAGTGTGCATCACTGATCCGAGATGTTGCTAGAAAACAAAACAAAAACCTGACAGTTTACAAATTGTTCATGGAATATATACTATGAAAACTGAACTTATTAAAGACTTCCTGAAATATTCTCTATGAAGTATGTATCAGAATTGCCAGAGGGCTTCTTTAACACAAATTATCAGGTTCCAATTCCAGTTGGATTTAGTACCCCTGGAGAATGTGAATTCCTTATGCTTCCTAAGACCACACTTTGAAAACCACTAGTTTATTCTATTTATTTCTGAATTTCAGAAAACTCCCTGACAGCTACAGAGACAACTGTCTTTAAAAAATAATTAGCACTCCTGTTTTACTCATTATTCAGTATTTCTATTGATGTCACATAAAATAAAAACTAAGGAAGAAAAATTAGAGTTGGTAAATGTAATGCCATTTTAATTCTTCAATTAGAAGGCTACATTAAATATATATGGTGGTTTTCTTTGCTTAAATAATTTGCAATAACTATCAAAAATTACATAGTTTTCTCCTGTGCAATTAGAAAAAATTCTGGTTTCTTTATGCCCGCAACTCTTAAATGTGGTGATTTCAAGAGTCCTAAATATTTTTAAATTTACTGACAAGCCCAAAGACCATTTGTTTATATGGACTATATCATCAGTATTTACTATTTTAGCAATCAAAAATGAGAAATTTTGAAAGTACTTATTTAAAAATATAAACATAATGCATTTTAACGAAAAAACTATGTTTTCTAACAAAAAAACTGTATGAAGAATGGCATTGTTTTGCATGTTTACAAATCTCTTTACTGTCTAGTTAATAGAAGAGAGCTAGATTTTCTTATCTCTTTCTGCATTCAATCCGTTATATATAGTTTAGGTTGATGTATAAAAATCCAGCCTCGTAAAGATACGCTATTGAAAAATAGGATCATTTTAATATCTTTCAGATAATTTTGGATATTTTTCTGATACATTAAAACGCAATGAGCGGTAATTCTTTAAAGGTTAGTTGCAAGGTAGAATCTGAAAACATTATCAGTAAACTCGCATACATTAAAATCTATTCATCTATCTTGCATACTGACTGGATCACCACTGCTTATTTAGTGATTATCATCAATGGTACATATGGAAAATACTGTGTTTGCTGAATTATACAGATCTTCCACATGGACAGTGAAAATTCCACTGGGTACTTATGAAAGAAAAAAAGGCAAATTACATCTTGATATTATTAAGCAAATAGTTTCGACTTCGTAGCCTCTTTGAAAGGGCTTCAGTGTACCCCATGGGTAACAGAATGAGCTTTGGGAACTATAACTCTGTATGCTACCACATGTCTTATTTAGGCCAATTAACTTTCCTTTTTCTCCACCTTTAGCTTAAGGAAAACACAATTATAACTATAGTGTAATAAGTTACTGGAAGCAAATTAGGGAAGCCTATTTTCTTCCTATATGGAAAATCAATGAAGGCCAAATAATTCTTTAGACTAAAGCATAGTGAATACTAAAATTATAGTAACTGAATATTAAGTAAATTAGGCACATATGCTGATCTACATAAAAGCTTTTTAATTTTTTAAAATTGTTTTTTTGTTTATATAAGCAATCTGTGTCTACTGTTGGACAATGGGATGTCCGAAAAATACCAAAACAACAACAACAAAAAAACATAAAGGAATATTTAGTCCCACCACCCAGAGATACTTAATATTTTAGGGTGTTTATGTTTAGTCAAATACCTTTTTTTTTTTTAAGTAAAAAGATTTTTCTGTTGTGTGATGACAAAAGAGCTAATTAGCTCTGGTCATACAGCTATGTAAGCTTTAAGTGAATTAGCAGCCCTGCCCTACCTAGAAGGAATGGAGTCTGTATTTCTGGGTCAGAACGAGAATGAATGATGACTATTTGGAACAAACCAGTAGTATGAAGTTTAGGATAATATTTTGTAACCAGTGTCAGTATGTTAGTTTCTTATGAGAGGAATGGATGATATCAAGACCAAGAGGAAATACAGGATGTGTATCATGAGGAAGAATGAGATATCCAGTCTTATAAAAAGAGATAATGTTGAAAGTGTAAAAAGGTTTAATACTATCCCATTAGTTACCTTTGGGAATAATAATAAGAGATTCAAATTTAAAGAAGGATTTCTGTGAAACTGAACTATGTTTATATAGGATGAGTAAAGATTAAACATCTGCTATCTCTGCAGAGAAGATTAATAAAATAAATTTGCTGCTGTGGCAAACAATCAATTTTGGAGGAAATGCAGATGTCCTAAGAACATAATGGTATAATCTGAAGAAAAATTTAGGAGGGGATTGGATTAGTTTCTTAACAATTTGATGCAAAATTTCTTCTTAGGATGAATACTAAATTTTTATAAAATCACATCTGTCCCTCAATGTCTAGGTCTGAACCTTTTTATTTTTTTTTAATTAGTGGCATAAGTTTTTAAAGACAATTCTGAAAGCAGAAACCAGTATTTTAGCAAGAGCAGCACCACAGTAATAATAAAACATTTTAAAATAAATACTCTGAATAAATTAATATTAATTTGTTTGTATTCAATCTGACTTTAAAATAAAAGCAATTATTTTTATATAACTTACACTTTATGCCTTAATGAACATTTGGCAAGGGAATACTGATACCAGCATATACATAAAAATGGAGCCTTTCATTTCCACAAATACTGTGCAAGCAAATGCTAAGGAATTATAAAGATTGCTTGTTCTGGTTTTAATTTTAACTCAAAAGTACAGACAATAGTATTTATATAGAATACAATGAAAGATATACTTTATATAAAGATGCAAAAACAAACACACACACAGGATTGTTTTAGATGTTAAAATCTGGGTGCACGGGCGGTTCAGTGGTGGAATGCTTGTCTTTCATGCAGGAGACCCAGCTTAGATTCCCAGACCATGCACCACACCCTCACCCCCCTCCCAAAAAAGAAGATATTTCAGCTAATAATGGATATTCTTACGTATCAGAGTCCAGAAAAGAGCAAACACAAATTTTAGAAATGGCCATATTAGGAATTATTATATTGTAAGCTTACTGAGGGAACAATTTCATAAATTTTTATATTCTTCACGGACCCCTGAACGACTTATGTTTGCTGATCAGGTTTTGTGGTTTTAGGTGACTAATTTAAATGTGTACCAGGAGTGCTACTATTCCAGTAAAAATATTAATAATGTAAAAGTGATTTAAAAAAAAGCAACTTCTTCAAAATTATTTTAAAAGCACATAATACAAAAATAAAAAAAGAACTTACCAACTCTATCAGGGAGAACTTCAAGTGCAGAAACTCTTTCATCTTTATTAAGTTCTAGTCCATAAACACAGTCAAATCCATCATATTTTATAAGATACAAAGAAGGGTTTACAGGAACCTGATCCAGAACTGTTCCTTTCCACTGTGTAACAGGTCCATTCCCTTCTTTCCACCCATGTTGAATTCTGCAGCCTACGATGTTCCGCCGGGGCTGGGAAACAGGCTTGCTGGGCCCCACACTGCTCCGATGTTTTCTGTATTCACACATATATACACACAATGTATCATCTACAGCAAAACTACCGACTTTCATGACAGCAATCTTGAATTATATGTTCACTAATGACTGCCTCATTCATTTTTCAGGATACTTAAGATTTTTATCCACTAATCCCATTGTAGTAGTGGTTCCAGGGTGTAAACCCTTCTCCACTCATGTCCCCACCCTATCCCGCCCCATCACAGAAGTAAAATGATATGTAACACAATAGGGGCTTGCTGTGCGGTGAACCTGAGTACAGGTAGGGAAAAAAAGCTATGAACTACTATTCAAAAGTAACTTAAATCCTAATATTAATCACTAGTTTTTCAGCTGAGTCTCATTTAACTCACAATTATCCAAGTTAATCAAAGAGAAGGGCTGATCACATTAAGAAGATAATACCTTTAATTATACATGTAAATGGCTTTATATAGTATGAATCCATTCAAGTTAAAAAGAAATAAAAAACTATTGTACTTCTTCCATTCTAAAGCCCCAATAATTCTGCCAGCAGTGGCTTGAACAACAGGAGTAAGCGCAATACTCAACTTTTTCTTAAACTAGAGTCCAGGCTAGCTTGTGCCTATGTGTTATACCACATTGCTTCTCTAGGAAACATACAATTTTAAACACGCCAGCATTTAGGACAAATAAATTTAATACTGAAAACTATTAGAGTGACATCAAACCATTTTTTTTCTGGATAAATTAGCAATTGAAAAATTTATATGTAATATTTAGAAACACTACACCTGGCTCTTTATGTCAAGTTAGGTTTTTGCTTCATCTAGAAAACCCAATGACAAAGCACAGCCTTGGTTTGAATACAAGTTGAAGGTAAAAACAACATGGTAGGTGTTGATACATGCCAAGGATGAAAGTTAAGAACAAAATAATCCTCCTTTTCCATAGCTTTATGGGTATAATGCTGCCATGAATAGAAGTGTGGCATATCACACAAATTTTTGAACAAACAAAAACACCCCAACTTACTACAGGTTTGCAATATTCAAAACTGTAATTATATTCTAAATAGGAATAATTTATCCTAGACTACTTAGTTAAATTTAACAGTTTGGTGAAATAAAGAAGTATATTATAGCAAACTATCAGGGCAGCCTCCATAAGGCCTTGCTGAATCAGTTGATAAGGCAATTAAACCTAATGTAGAAAGGAAAATGATAGCAGAATCACAGTTGTGTCATTTTTCCAAATCTCACAAAACAGGCAAGCAACTGGGATAACAGAAGAAAACTCCCCATATACACTCTTTAACAAAACTAGGCGTCAGGGTATCCTCAACAAATCCCAGAATACAGGTAGATATGGCCAAACCACCAAATGCAGCAACAACCGTGGGGGGGCATCAGCCAAGTCAGAGCTCCTGGAAAGAAGGAAAAGGGGGCTGCTTAGTCATGAGAGCTGCGGAAGCCATCCAGAAGTACTTGCCCCGAAAGGAAAACCTGTCCACATGGAGTGGAAAACTCAGCAAGGGGATCTGAGAACAACAATGTTGAAGAGCATGATATTGAGACCAGAAACACTGGAGGAGCCTAAACCTGCAAGGCTCTTGAAACACCCAACAAAATTTCCTTCCAGGAAGACAGAGCTTTGCACTGAGGACAGGCTGCTGAAATTAAAATCCTAGTTGAGCAGGGCTGGAAGGTAACGGTCAAACACTAATGGGGCAGGGACCCAATGAAGGCAGATCTCAAAAAGTATTAAAAAAATGGCTACAGAGAGAGCCCATATTTTAAAATAGGTCACAGGAAAACAAAAGAGGAGGCAGCCTTAGAGCTCTATGCTAGGAAAGCTATCTTGGAAACTCCTCTTAAAATAGGAAACACTTATCTCATTTACATATGCCTCTCAGAAAGAAATTTTGGTTGGATGTCACATGAAAATAAGTAAAAAGGAGACTAACAAACTGAATGATAAGACTGACAGGCAATGAAAGCAGACTAGAAAAACATGCCTAAGAAAATGAAAACTATTACCTAACATTAAGCAAACAACAGAAACAATGACAGAGGAAAATAAATCAGAAATAGATAAGCTCAGAAACTAGGGACCAGACACAAAATTAATGAAAAAAATCAGATGAATGTAAGGAAGCAATTCTGAAATTTTTTTTTTCAGAAATCAACACTAAACTAGAGGAATATGAGAGCAAAAAATAGACACCATGGAAGCATGTACAAAAAGGAAATAAATGCCAGAGAGAAGATGGAAAACAAATAATTAATTAAAAGATGGTGACAGATATAAGACAGCTGCAGAAAATTCAACTTAAATGTAACAGGAGTAACTAAAAATAAAATCAAGAAACAGAAAAGAACATTAAAAACAGTAATTCAAGCAAACTTTGCTGAAATAAAAGACGTGAATGTACACAAAGCACTCTGGGAAAAATGACCCAGAACAAAAACACTAACATATACTCCAGTAAAACAAGAGGAATTGAAAGGGGGGAGAAAATCCTTTGAACATCCAGGAAAGAGGACTGAATAATGTATAAGAGAAAGAAAATGAGATTTTGAACGTGACTTTTTTTTTTATTAAAAAATTTTTATTAGAGAAGTTGTATCTTTACAGAACAATCATGCAAAAAATACAGGATTCCCATAGCACCACCTGCACCTTGCACTGTCCTGGAACGTATCACCATTGTTGATAGCACTTTTTTGTAATTGTACTATTTTTAAACAGTACTTACATTTGTTAAAATTGATGAAAGCTTAAAATATTAGTATTAAATATTGTCTAGAGTTTACAACAGATTTTTTTCTCCATACTATTAACACCTTGTATTAGTGTTGTACATTTGGTATAATTCATGAAAGAACATTTTTATTCTAGTACTATTAATTATAATCCTTTGTCTAGAATGGGTCACTGTGTTGCTCGGTCCTAAATTCAGTTCTTCTGGGAATACACCTACTAGCGGGACTGCCAGTTTCCTGAGGAAGTGCCAAAACTGTCTTCCACTGCGACTGTATCATTTTACAATCCCATCAGCAATGAATGAGTGTTCCTATTTCTCCACATCCTGACACCTGTAGTTTTGTGTTTTTTTTTTTAATAGCAGACATTTTGGATGTGAAAAGATATCTCATTGTGATTTTGATTTGCATTTACCTAACAGCTAGTGATGCTGAGGATCTTTCCATGCGCTTTTTCAACCATTTGTATTTCCTCTTTGGAGCAATGTCTATACAAGTCTTCTGTACATTTTTAAAACTGGATTGTCTAACTTTCTACTGTTGAGAAGTAGGATCTGATAGTGCCATTTTATGCCAGTAAAAACAAGGGTCTTAGGGGAAAGAAAATGTGAGCCGAAGACTTTATAACAACCTTCAAATGTAAAGGACACAGATAATCTTATTATGAACATGTAAGAATTCAGGTAATATTGACCTCATAAATGCTACCTAAAAAAAGTTTATAGGACAATGAACTGCAGATAATCAAGGAACAACTGTAGAAGTTTCAGCAAAGAACTGACAGTGAACAAGAAATATATTTAATAACTGCAAAACCAAGACAAGTGACGTGGAAAACCAACAACAGCATATAACTGTTATATGCTCTAATAATGTAGGTTCAACTTTCAAAATGGGAGGAAAGAATGTGGAAAGCAGAATTTGCTTGCTGATTCCCTTCCTAAACTTGTACAAAAGGATATTAAATTAGGAGAGAAGGAAATTAGAATAAAAATCTAAATTCAATAATTATTCCAAGTAAGGAATCAAAACATATTATCTTAAAACAAAACAAAACAACCTAAAAGGAATAAGCAATGTAAAACTTAATGAAGAAAAGATTGTTGAAGGAATATACATGGATCTAATGACCAATAATACCCACAATCAAAAGATCTTTACATCTCTTGGAATATGGAATTACATCCAATTGACCCTCTGTAGGAAAATGGCCGGTGAAGGCAAATACATTTATCCCTTAGAAAAGAACATAGGAATCTTTTTTAACCTTAGTTTCTACTTCAACTAGACAAGCAATTTTTATCTTCTTTTGATCATTAGGCCAAATTCTTAGTGATTCACCCTCTGTACTAGGTCAGATTTCCTTCAGACTTTTGTAACCAAGAAGATGGGATTTATGGTGAATCCCATAAAGATGATGTTTATGATTACTGAATCATTATATAGATACTTCTTTTTACTTTCTGTACATTAGAATAGACAGAGGGAAATATCTGAAATCTCTGAACTGTAATCCAGATGCCTTGATCTTTGATAATGATTGTGTAACTATATAGCCTTTATCTTGTTATGGTAAAAAGCTTGTGACTGATCCTCACTTGTACCCCTTATCCTGTTTTTTCAACTTTAGAGTCTTATGGTCACTAAAGACATCTCCTAATGTTTATTAATGAAGGGTCTTGAGTCAGCCCAGAACTAACCTATCTCAATTTCAAAGCATCTCTAATCTCCTTACCTTGAACCACTATATTCATTATCCACCAACCCATCTTTTGACACTATAAACCATCAGAGTAGCTGCACTTTGGAGAGACAGATGTTTAGGCCCATAGGCCATGTGATCTCTTGTTTCCCACCTAGCAATACACTCTTTCTCTTTGAAACCTGGTGCCCCAAGAATTGGTCATTTGAATGCACCAATTCAAAAAGCAGGGAACTCACCGCTTTTGATTACCATCAATTCGGCAACTCCCAGAAGGGACCAAGGTTCCTAAGAAGGAACCTGGCTGCCTTAAGTTTTAGAGTCCCAGCAGGACAGGTAAACAGATCATTGAGCCTCTTTTAGCTTAGACACTGGGCAATCGGGTTTTTCTGTTTTCTGCAAGCACCCCAGACCCTCAGTGCCTTAAAAATTTCAAAGAGAGAAGTCTGAAGATGAGTGCGTCAGCAAGGGAAAGGTGGGGCGGGAAGTCGAAAAGGCACTTCAAGAGTCCCTGGACTTGGGAATGAGGCCCAGGTGCAACGTAAAGCATCCCCCTTTGCTCTGACCTCTACGCGTTCTGTTTATGAATACCGTTCTGTTTGGGATTCAAGGCCACGATCTGAATCTGTCTGCTGAGTATACTCCTAGAAAATAAATAATCCAACAATTAATTGGTCATTTAAGCACATTGGGCAGAGAAACCACCACTTCTGATTGGCATTAATCACCCTTAAGCAAAAGCTTTAGATTGGCTCCCAAGCCTTGTTAAGGAAAGAATTCACTCATACCATTTTGTAATTTACAGACATTCAGCAGCAAATATAACTTTGCTGCAAAAAGGTTCTTTTCCAGTTTCAGTGGCATGAATTTTTCTATTACTTTGATTCTCAATAAAACCAATATAAATTTAGCCAATAATAATAGAAAAGAACAACTGACAGACTGAATAGTGATTTTCTAATTCAATCATTCATCCTTCCACATTTATTAGCTGGCATTCTTCTGTAAATAGCGGCCACCTACACTCCTGTTTAAGAGGTTAGGTAGATACTTGGTTATTTACTTATAAATAAGGTTTACCACCCTTTTGTGAGTATTGAAATGGATTTAAATTTGGCCAGCAAGAATCCTTTCCAAACTGGCTCCCGTGTCCTTTACTTCTGAACACATATGATCCTTCTTTTTAAAGTATATTTTACTTTCTTTCTTTTATAGGAGAATTTTAATCATTAATTTTCACTGTGATAAATTATATCCCTAATCTTACCCTTGACATTTTGTTTCGTGTTTTATGTTTTTTTTTCCCTTTTCCTTGCCTTTTTTCCCTTTTTTCTATCTACCTTATCTGTATAGGTGGAATGAATAACGTTTCTTTGCACCAAATGAAATTTCTAATGGAAACTATATACCTTATTTTTAGTCTCCCAATAATTACTTTCCAAGCAATAAACTAAAATTTAAATTTTTCTACTAAAATTTAGCCAAAACCTATTGTTAGATAGTCATGAGCCCATTTCATGGGAAAAAGGGAACTAAGCCGCTCCCAGGAAGCTAGAACATACCACCTTTATCTGATGGTTAAATGGTTAAATTGAGCAAAGTGCAGTCAGAACATTCTATTAAAGCAAGAAACAAAGCCGGGAGGGAAAAACCCCAACAAAGTCCCCAGTAATGTGTGCACATTACTACCATCAGCTGGCCCCATAAAACTCTAAAACGGTAACCCAGGCCAGTCTGGTTCTTCACCAACTGAGCCCGTTCTTCTTTAGGATATACTTTCCTCCCTTTACTCACTGCTTTTAATAAATCACCTTGTTCTACCAACTTTGACTCAAGTTTCAATTCTTTGTCTCGGCAAGTAAAGGACCAGGCCTCCCGGACACGTAAGGCTGGGGCTAACATAATTACCACCTGCTCTCCCAACCTTGAGTTTCAATTCTTTGTCTGGGAGAGCCAAGGAATAGGACTCCCAGCCAGTTAAGGCTGGGGCCGACACTGTACTTTCCCTTCCCATCCCAATTAAGATGAAAAACAAAACAACAAAAAATCTTTAGCCAAATGGGGAGGAGGAGGAGAGAAAAAGAAAAAAAAGTAACTTCATAAATTTTAAGTAACCTTACCTGGCCACTTCCATTGTGCTACTGATATTGATGTTTTCATTTTGCAACCTTCTTAAGAATAATTTTTAGCAACTCTTTTATTTAGATATCAGCAAGAAAGTTTGGTGTTGCTTTCTCCCTAATACTTTCCTCCCTTTTCTTCTCATGTATATTGTTTTTCTAGATCGATCTTCTGGTGACTTAGATAGGGTTGATAAATGCAAACCTTCTGAATTCCTGCAAGCCTCAAAATGATTTTGCCTTCATCCCTGAATTTGTTAGGTATACAAAATCAGGCTCAAAATCTTTTCCCTTTCGGTACTTTTAGGTAAAAAAGTATTTTCATCTTCTCATCCACCACTGGCAGATATCAGATACCAATCTGATCCTTGTTCCTTTGACAGTAACCTATCTTTTCCTCTTTTCTTTGCTTTAAGAATTTTCATTGTTCTTGGAGTTCTGAAAAGTCACCATGACTTATGACGTGTTTTTTAATTGCCCCTCACTAGCAGTTGGTCTTCTAAAGATAAGTATACAAAATTATCTTCCAAATTTATTCTTTGCTGATTTTTCACCTCCATTCTCTGTTCAAAACCCTTACCAGATGGACTCCAGGGTTTCTTGATCTATCCTCCATGAGTCAACTCCCCTCTCAAACTTTTCATCTTTCAGAAACCCTTACTTCAATTTTTCTGGAATTAGGTAAAATTCCACTTAAGCCTATCTACTGAATATCCTACTCAAGTAATATTTTAAAGAGCTGATTGTTTCTTTTCAATTTTTTTTTCCTGAGTCTTCTATTAACTCTTAAGGGGCTGGGTCTTCTTTGTGTTTAGTCTGGTGCCATTCTGAGTGCTAACTTTCTTTACTTGTTTGGTGATTACTGGTTAGTTCTTCTGTTATATTTAATGACTTTACTGATGTTTCCTTAGACACTTAGGGATTCTGGTGTTCATGTATGCAAGTCAAGATTAAATGGTATTTTTAGCTGCAGTGTACTTTTTCAGCCCAAGTGAGAGTCTTGTCTCTTACCAATAATCGCAGGTTCTGAATGCGTCAGCCAAGATCCAGGTTACTGTACAGCAAGCAGGAAGTGAAAAGTGGCCTTAAGTCAAGGGGAGGAAAGCCCAGTATCTTCTGTTTCAGGCTGTTTCCTCACCTCATTCCACTTTCTAGCCGTTGCTACCTCTGAACTTGACCGTATTTATCTGCTCTGAATATCATTTTGATAGTCTTCTTTTACAGCTCTAAGTAGCTGTAAGTTTCCCAGCCCAGCTTAGTTTTGATGTAAATTTGTTCCTATCTGCTTTAGATCTTTCAGAAATTTCACACTGTACTGGGTTTGCTGGTAGGATGGGACTTTCTACATCAACAGATACCCACACTGCAAATTCTGATGATTATTCTAATACAAGTTATGGTAAGGTACTATTTTCTGTCTCCTCACAGAACAGATACAACTTTCCTAGGGAACAATTTGGCAATATGTGCCCAAAACCTTACCATATGCCCCAGTGATTCTATATCTAGGAATCTACAGAACAAAAATAATGTACATGCACAAAGATATGGATACTATAATTCTGTGAGCATTGTTCATAACAAGGAAAACTGGGGGAAAAAGTTTAACACAGGTACTACTGATTAAATAAATAAAATACAACTATATGTGATGAAATAACTATATAGCTTTTTAAATCATGGTAAAGAATTTTAAGACATTTTTAAAAATTCACAAATGTTGAAAACATGACCCTGAGAAGAACTTGTATGCACAATTATCCATACAGTAACTGTGTAGCAAAGACTGAAAATACATACATTAAATTATTAACAGTTGCAATCTTTGGATGAAGGCATAGTTTTCTTACCATGTGTTTACCTGCACTTTCAAGATGTCTTATAATTTAACTGCTGCTCAATTAATATAATTGATGCCAGAATTCTACAAAGAATGGTATTAATAGATTTATATTTTATAAATTTATAGGCTTTATAAAATAGATTTATATGTCTTAATGCCAATTTTCACATTTTATTTCTAGTGCCTTTTTTGGTCAAGAATAATTCTACTTTTACAACATCATTTCATTACTTCTAAAAGAAGAATTTAAGAATATTTAATATAGATGCCATTTCTATCCAATTTATTTAATGAAGAACATAACAGAAAAAGCAGAAAAAGCAAAGTTAAGTTTTTACAAAGATAGTCTCCCCCAATGAATTCTGAAAGTAAAAACGTTTTAAAATCTGGAAGTCAAGCTTTTCAATTATTGGGCCCTGAATCCCTAATCACTCTGCAAACAGAGTTTACAAAGAGTGGTTTTTTGTTTTTTTTCCCCACAAAGAGTGTTTTTAAAAAATCAGGCCAACCCCAGTATTAAGAGTCTAGAAAATATATAAACCTGTAAATAAATAACTTGGTTTAAGCCCTTTCAACTAGCATCTACTTGAAGACAGGTTGAGAATCTCCCTAAATAACAAGTTGCAAAAAAGAACATCTAATATTTAGAAAAGTATCAATAATTATTGAAGTTAGATGATAGGGATGCAGGATTTATTAAATAACTATTCTCACTATTTTTGTGATATATTAAAATCCACCGTAAAAAGTTAAAAATTATATATTAGGCAATTCTTCAAAGAAATTTAACTTCTGATTGTTGAACAGGATTAAAAATATCAACAAGAAAAACTTTTATTAAAAAAGTTTGCTGTATGTGAATTGAAATAGTACACATAAAAGCAAAGTATTAGAACATGTCACATTACTAAAAGATACAAAATTAAAACAAACATCCTTTGGTCATTACTGGATAGTTTAACCTAAAATCATTACAAATAGAGAAGTATGATTAATAAATTAAAATATATATATATTTTTAAATTTAAAATGGTAAATCCCTGGATATGTGTACTATGAAAAGCCATTCAATCCTCTTTTATTTTCTTGGAAAAATATCTAAAGCATTCTTAAGCAACAATTATACAGCAATTAGTAACATCCCTTCCCAAAGACCAATACTGTAAAACAGATACCAATACAATTCAATCTAGAAAATCTTAAATTAGAGCCAATTGCACAAAAACTACGTCATGATTCAAACAATCCAAGTGATAAAAGTAGAGAAACCAGAAATAAACATCTACGATTTCTTTATTTGTTCCTTATCTTCAGAAAGTAGTGCTTTGCAGAAAACAAAAGGGTCAAGGAAAAAAAATGACTAGAAGATATTTAGAGATGAAGTGCTGTCTGTCAGAATCCAAGAAGAGCTCTCCATGCAGTGTCAATGAAAGTAAATGGTCAGTTACACAGCATCACAACTATCTCTAAATGCTATTATTTTGTGTACTGATTTCCACACAACTTGACTGTGTGCCTAAGATATTACTTCCAGTAACAGTTAGACTGCTTTTACATGTAACAATAACTTGGAGAGCTTGTTCAAAGAAATTAAGTCTTACCCCCACAAATTCTGATTAGCAGGTCTAGAGAGGAACCAAAAACTTTCCAACAAGCTCTCAAGTGATGTGGATATTGTCGACCCATGGGCCACACCTCAGGTAGCACTGATTTAGACCAAAAACTAACTTCTACATATCCATGTTGCGAAAAGGGTGAAGTGTGACATATACGTATTTTGCTCAACACTTTAAACAAAATTCTGAAGAGTACCATTCTAATTATTTTGTTGTCAAGGGAGGAAAATCCTGGTTTGAACAACTCCTCAGTAGCCTAAATTGGCAATTATTCCTCACCAGCATTTAAATGTCTTCTTTTGAAAGTCAATATTTAAAGACTCCACACCTCTTAAATTTTCAACTATCAGAATTTCACTATGAACTAGCAGTTGCCTGTTATACTATGCACCTTGTTGTATAAATTAATTACTGTTGCCCTTTACTATTCTATTTGTAACTTTGATGTATAAAACAGTTTACTTACTCTGTCCCAACAGCTTTTAGAAGAAAAAATTAGTTAAATCAAAATGATACTTTTGTCTATGCGTTCTCTGAGAATACCTAAGATTTCCATGATAGATTCTCCAAAGCATCACATACTTTCACTGGCATGAATAACAGTTATTGTACACTGATTAAAAACTATTACATGTTTTGACAAATTCAAGATTGCAAAATCACTGTTGCATTTAGATGCATGTTCTAATTTGCATGCATATGCCTGAGATACTCCATTTTTCCAGATATGAACTAACAAACGATATGTTTCAGTAAATATGATAAGGTAGTTAATAATGTGTTCTAGAATCAGTGTACTGTTTTTGACTCCTAGCTCAATCACTTATTAGTTGTAGGACCTTGTCTCCCTGTGCATTAGTTTCTTCATCTATAAAAAAGGGCTCATGGTTCCTACTTCACAGGTTTATCATGAAAACTAAATGAGACTTTACCATGAAATTACGATGATTATGTGCACAATATTATTTGTTAATGAATAGCATTTGTGTTTATAAAATACAAGAAACATCTCTGGAAATGGATCTATACAGTGATCAGTAGGGGTTAATTCACTTTCTGGTCTAGTGAGAAATACACTAAAGTACAAATTAGCCCTTTCAAAAGTACCTTTAAATGGAAATCTGCTCACTATTCAAATCAGAAAACAAAACAGATTTACATTTAAAGCTAAAACAAACAATCCCTGGTAACTAAACTAAATTCATCCTAGACTCTTCTCCTCCCCTAATTGTACTTTCAATGTAGAAACATTTCCCAAACAACTTCAAACAAAGACCAGAAAAAAGCTTGACAACAAAGAACAGCACACTGCCCCACACACAGAAATCACTTAAATTTATTTTTATTTACTTAAAAACAACAACAAAAGATCACTTCCTATGTAAAGGCAAATATAACACCATTTCTGTATGTGGAAACTTCTGTTTCTACTTCTTTCCCCCTCTATTCATTTTCAAATTTGAATACTGAAAAAAATATTAAAAAAATAGGAACATGAGGAAAAGTAGGATTTAAAACTTTTCCTTTTATTTTAACTTCTCCTTTTTGCTACACAGTAACACATTTAAGGCGTCTAGTTCTTACGTCTCCTGTTAAAAAGCACTTCCCACAGCACAGGACATACAGGATGGAACCTTTTAGCTGGTATACCTATAAACATTTAAAAATGTTAACAATTATGTTTTCATTTCTCATTTTTAGGAAAAGAGTACAACTAGCACATCAAACCTGTAAGCAATAAATACTGCTTAGGAGGAGAGACATGAAATCTTTCTTGTACAAGGTACCACTATGAGGCCCAGTACTCAAATCCATGAATGCCTCTAATCCTAAGAAAACAAACTTTTAATCAACCTAATTGGCAAAAATTTGTTTTGAGTGTACTGCTTTAGTTTTGGCAAATTAATACTGCCCTCCTACCCCTGGATTTAAGTTTTTATCATTACCTAATATTTATGGCTTATATTCCTATTTTTATTATTACCTTCTGTTTATGACAAGAGACGGTTTACCACTTATGGTCATAATATGGTAATGGGTACAGATATATTATGTAAGTTATTAGGTCACTGGATAGGGCAAAACTAGTGAGGACGGCAGGCAAATGAATGAAATTTGAAATATACTCCATTAAATCTCAGGGATACAAGAGTATACTTAGTTTACCTTCACATTTTTTCTTTCTGGGTCATTTCTTAAACTGAGTATTAGAAATATTTACATTATATATCCATGTATTCATTTAAGCAGAAGAGCTGTGAAAAGGACACATACTGGAGAGGCAACCTTTACCAGGAGCTTGGTCTGGTAAAGGTTGGGGTTGGGAAACCTGCCTGAACTCAACTGTTAGGACTTTAGAGCAAGGTAACCTGTCTGGGTTTCAGTTTACTCCTGTCAGTGTACTCACCTTTTCAGCATGGAGTCCTTCTTACAAATTAAATTTTTATGGAAAAAAACTTTAAAAAAACAAAAATGTGGTCTCACCTCTATCCTACCTTGTCTTCAATTAAGGCATGTAAGGGCATTCCAAGGAGTGAGTAAAATGCCTCAGCAAACACTGGGCTGGGTGATTGGAGCACCTGTGACTGTAATCAAGCATCAAGCCCCATATGTTTATAAGAATGTGAGAAATCCACTTGCAATTGCCTCTGGGGCTTGAGGAAAAGTTACAGGGCTACACTGGAGAGTTGTTCTTTCATGGTTATCCTTCCTCAGATGACAAAGCACCTATCCCTGTTAAGTTGTTATGAAGTTAAGGGAATCATCTTTAAAGAACTTAAACTTCTGGCTCTGAAGAAACATTACATAATTTAAGATAATGTCCTGATACTCTTTCTGGATCAAACCATGCCAGGTAAAAAAAAAAAGATTTCAGAGAAAAAAAGAGTGACTTTGTATTCTAGTCTAGTGCCTACTGAATGTAGGATTTTAATACATATTTGTCACTTTAAATATGTGACATTTAGTTAGTTTTTGACATACATATGCTTTCTGTAATTACAAGCTTTTCATTCATTTAAAAATGTTATAAAGCAGTGAGTGCCAGGCAGAGTACTGGACAGGTCCTCCCAGCAGGGATGGTCTGTGTCCTTAAGAAGCCTCTCACCTAAGACAGAGGAAAGGAACACTGCCTGTCATGACTGTGCAAGCTCCCCAAGGAGGGAAGGTAAAAGTTATTTATTCATGATGTGCTGCCTGCTACTCTCCTGACAACTGGTATTTAATTCCATCAGGACAGTCTTAATTCCCAGGCTTTTAAAGACTAAAGGAATATTCAGGTGCACTTTTAAGCCTGGCCTATATATAAGAAGGGACCAGACAGGAATATGGTTACTACCACTACTTACACCCACACATAGCATGGAGGATATGTGACACCCCTCCTCCTGTGTGCTAAGGAGCCCCTCACCGACAGGACACAGGGTGGGCTTGTATCCTTGGAAATGAAGGGACACATCATATCGAAAAACAAGGTGCAGAATTGCTTACTTGTGGGAAGTCCTTTTCTTCATCATATTTGCAGATACACCAGCATGTCCTATAAGAGAGGTGAATATACAGTCAATGAAAACTGAATAAAAATAGTTTAGAACGAGGAAAAATTAGTTTCTGAACAACTCCTACATAAAGCACTAAATGAAAATAAACTGTTAGTCAAATGTAAGAAAGCCACTTGCTTATTTAACCTTTACAAAGAAGATATGAGGGATCATGGGAAAATAAAAAGGCAGTGATGATAGCCTTGTCATCTCCCCAAATCAGCCATAAAAACCCAGAGCACCTAAGACAACAAAACTGAAATCCGATGGTCAAAAACTACAACAAAAATGGGTGACAATTTAAGGCATAAAGTACTAAATGGTACAGAATTTGTCTTTCTGCCACAAACAACAACTAGAAACTGGACTAAATATATAAAACACCTGGTTTCAGACACGGGGAAAACAGGCACTATAGGCCCAGGGCACCTGAGAGCAGGGTTCAAACCAGACCCTGCATTTACTAACTTCATGCCTGAAGACAGTTTCTCTATAAGGCTAATGAGAACTGAGAGCAGTTTTGCTAAGTTTTGCTTAGCTGAGAGTGAGCCTGAAGTTGGGAGGGTGAGGATAAAAGTTGTTTAAACCTCAGACAGCTAGAGTAGAGAAATTTCTTTGAATGCCTGGGGCAATCAATAAAAATTGCCAAAATGGGTGATGCCTTTGTCAGAAAGCTAAAGGAGCCTAGAGGAGAGTTACTCTAGACCTGCCCTTAACAACAACAATAAAAACAATGCCAACAAAATTCCAACTCTCAAAAACTCAACACTTCAAACATCCAACATCTCATCAAAAATTATACAAACATAAGAGATGCAGATTGTAACCCATAATGAAGAGGATTATAACTCAAATGATAAAATTAGTAGGCAAAGACCTTAAAAAAGCTATAATAAATATGTGCAGATTATTTAAAGGAAAACACAAACACTGAAAATTTTAAAATGAAAAATACAGAAAAGAAACAAATGAAAACTGCTGGAAAAATACATGATGCGAAATTAAAAATTCACTGGATATGACTAACAGATTGGGCCCTGCAGAAAAGAAGATCAATGAACTTGAAAGACACAGGAATACAAACTATCCAAAATGTAGCACAAAGACTAAACACTGGGGATTAAATGAGCAGAACCTGGACTCCCAGGTGAGGAGAGAAGGGGTGGGTGGAGAAAAAGCATCTGAAGAAATAATGGCAGAGAGGTTTTCCAGATTTGATACAAAGAACATTATACACAGGCACTTCCCCAATCCAATTTCTGAAAACTATTAATAAACAGAAAACTCTAATAACTAAAAAACAGAAAACACATTAAATATAGAGAAACAAAGGTATAACTACACCAGAGCTCTTGTCAAAAACCAGAAAACAGTGAACTGAAATCTTCAAGGCACTGCTTAAATTAAAAAAACTGTCAACTTAGAACACTATAAACAGGATTACCAGCAAAAAGATCTTCCAAAACAGAGCAAGAGCAATAGTTATATTAAGCATAAACTGTTTAAAATAATCTAACAAAAACTATAAAATGAGAAGGGCCAATCACTGATATCGAAGCAATTAACTTTAAGACAAAGAGTATGACCAGGGAATAAGAACATGGGTCAGTTAATCAAGAAAACATAATTTTATATTATAAAATACAAACCTACAGAGCATCAAAAACGCATGAAGCAAAAACTGACAGAAATGAAAATAAGAAATAGATACACTATAATTATACTTAGGAGATTTCAACTGTCCTTTCTCAGTTATCAATGTAACATGTAGATAGAAAATTTTAAAAAAATGGAGAAGACATGAACTTCACTAACAACCAACTAGGTGACATTTATAAAAACATAACATCCAATAATGGCACAATACAAAATATTTCTCAAATTCACAGGGAACATTTATCCAGAAAGACCATATCAGAGTTATTAGAAATAAAGAATACATACTTGGAAATTACTCAAGTATTTGAAAATCAATCTCCTAAAACCCCATGGTTCAGAGACAAAAATCATAAAAGAAATTTTAAATTATTAAAAAATTCTGAACTGCATAAAAATTAAAACACAAAATCTGTGAGATACAGCAAAAGCAGTATTACTATATAGACTAGGAATGTATTCTTAAATGATTAAAAAAAAAAAAAGGAAAGGGAAAAAAATGACTTCGTACCAGAAAGTCAGAACAGTGACTTTACTTCTCGGTAGATGGAGGAGATAGGATTAGGATGGGGCACTGGAAGACTTTTGTGGCATCCGTAAAGATTCTCTCTCTTCGGTCTTACACAGGTTTGTGCCTTTTTAAATACAGATGTCTATACCAATGTTGTATTTAAAATTAAAAAGTTAATAAATGAAATAAATGGCCAATTGTTTAACTGGAAGATTTTCAGTTCTAGTTTAGAGATGAAGATGGTGAAGATGGGTATCTGCCTGCTAGGAGACCCATTCTCCTCCATGTCACCCAACATGTTTACCATGCTCTGAAAGAAGTGGACAGAAACATGTTGATGGCTAATGGATAAAGAACAAAGTATGTGACAAAAACAAGACAGAGGGTAGGAGAAAGAGCATATCTACCTGAAGCATCCATGGAATATACCTGGACTTGGAGTAGCCAAAGAAAGGAGACAAAGAATAAAAAACGCAGAACTGAAAATAAAGCCTTCAGTAAAATTCTATTCGAACTGCACAAGCTATTAAGGTCTTTCCGTCCTCACTATACCAGATTCCACAAACCATACACACAGCCCCACAAATGAAGATACTGAGTACTTCTAAGAAAGGTCACTTCATTTTTGCATGTGGGCAGCTCCCAGTTTAACAGTTACTTATCTGTCTCTACAAAGCTTGTCAAATGTCCACACCCCACCCAAAGTCCCTACAAAGTTGGCTTTTCCATTCAGGGGAGTACCATGGCAAGAAAAGAACCTGCTATATAACAGTCAAGGAAAGGTAAGTCACTTAATCTAATAATCATTTATTCTTAAATATGAATGGACAAACAACAATCAATAGCCAAAATTCTTTAAAAAAAACTGCATAAATATGACTGAGAAAGACCAAAACCAGTAGTATCATATATAAAATGATCAAAGAACTAAAAAAAATTAAAAGAATTGGTATCATCAAGGAAATTGAAGCTACAGGAACAAGAGGCTACGAAAAAGAAAAACAAGAGGTCTTTAGAGGTACCATATTTGTCAACTCTTCTGTAAATCTAAAATTATTTTGAAATAAATAGGTTTTTAAAAATTAACCTAGACTCATTCCTTCATCAACTCTAGGTTAGAAGACAAGAGCAAATAACTAGCACCTTCAAACCTAAGATAAAATGATAATTCTGAACACTGAGCTCCATATTTGGCTAAATGATAAACTGAAGGCAAAGACATTTCCATACATGTCAACGCTCAAATTTTAAAGGCTCAAAGACTTCTACTAAAGGATATCCTTCAGGAAATAAAAGGGGGAAAAAATAGCATAAAAACATAGTAAGATCCAAGAAACCATACCAAACCTAGGAGCGCAGAAATTCCAGCATGACTTCTGTTAAGCAGGTTAGGATAACCTGTACAGATAGAAGCCAGAGACTCATGGAAAAATGTCTCCAAGGTGATGCCATACAACAGAATGTGTAAGATGAATAATAACCTATATCACAAACACAAGGTTAATAACTCTAAAATAAAAATATTTTGCCAATCAGATGTTCATTTGACTTAATTTGCATTTGCCTGCTCAATAGTGAGGCTGACTCTTTTGTTGCTCAGATGTGGCCCCTCTCTCCAGCCAACACAACGAGCAGTCTCACCACCCTCCCCCTCTCTATGTGGGACATGACTCCCAGGGGTGTGGACCTTCCTGGCAACGTGGGACAGAGATCTTGGAATGAGCGGAGACTCAGCATCAACAGACTGAGAAAAACCCTAGAATGAGCTGAGACTTAGCATCAAGGGATTGAGAAAACCTCCACCAAAAGGGGGAAGAGGGAAATGAGACTAAGTGTCAATGGCTGAGAGATTCCAAACAGAGTCGAGAGGTTATCCTGGAGGTTATTCTTATGCATCAAGTAGATATCATCTTGTTATTCAAGATGTAATGGAGAGACTGGAGGGAACTGCCTGAAAATGTAGAGCTGTGTTCCAGTAGCCATGTTTCTTGAGGATGACTGAATAATGATACAGCTGTAACAATGTGACTGTGTGATTGTGAAAACCTTGTGTCTGATGCTCCTTTTATCTACCTTGTCAACAGATGAGAGGAACATATGGAATAAAAATAAATAATAGGGGAAACAAATGTTAAATTTAGTTTGAAATGCTAGTGATCAATGAAGGCAAGGGGTAAGGGGTATGATAGGTATAATCTTTTTTTTTTCTTTCCTGTGTTCATTTTATTTCTTTTTCTATTGTCTTTTTGTGTTTCTTTTTCTGAATTAATGCAAATGCTCTAAGAAATGATGAATATGCAACTAGGTGATGATACTGTGAATTACTGATTATGTATGTTGTTTTATTTTGTTTCTTATTTTTTTAATTAATAAATTTAAAAAATATTATATGTAAATTAAAACAAAACAAAAAATAGTGAGGCTGAGCTTCGTTTCATAAGTTTATTGGATACTGTTGTTTCTTTTGAAAATTACTTTTTATACCCTTCTACCCATTTTCTTTTGGACTTTTTGTCTTTCTTTTTGCTTTTTAGGAGACTTCATATATTCTAGATACAATCCTTTGTTGATGTGCATTGCATATACATTCTTAAGAGACACATGAGAAGAACATTATTGTTTGTGATAACAAAAAGCTGTCAATAAAGTTTATGCCCTTCAAGAAAATGAGTCAAATCTGATCATACAATGAATAAAACAGTTTGAATGAACTATCAACAAGGAAAAATCACAAAAGCAATGACAAGCAAAAAAAGCAAGATGTGAACTATGTTCAGCACATCATTTCTTTAAAATATATTAGCAATACAATATATGCAATAAAAGTATAAAAGTGATACACTCAACTATAGAATACAGCTAATTTGGGTACAGGACAGAGGGAAATGGGGTGGTGTGCTGGTTTAGAACTGTTATGTACCTCAGAAAAGCTATGTTCTTTTAATCCAATCTTGTGAGGCAGGCCTATTGTTGAGCGGGACCTTTTGATTAGGTTGTTTCCATGAGGATGTGATGCTTCCCACTGCAGGTGGGTCTTAATCTGCTTGCTGGAGCCCTTTATGAGGGAGACATTCTGGAGAAAGTATGGACACTTGGGAGACAGACAATGCCCTAGTAGACACTAACCTGAGAGATTAAATCCAGAGTTTGTCCCAGAGAAATCAAGACAGGACCCACAGATGTTTAGAAAGAGAAATGCTAAGAGAAGACCCGCAGGACACAGAGAGAAAGCCACTGGTATCAGAAACTAAAGGCAACGAAGCAGGAGCAAGGATGCCACCACATGCCTTCCCAGCTGAATGATGTGTTTCAGATGCTGGTGGCCTTTCTTTAGAGTCCAGGCATCATCTTGTTGATACCTTAATTTGGACATTTTCATGACCTTAGAACTGTAAATCTGTAACCTAATAAATCCCCTTTATAAAAGACACAGAACTGAAGAAGAGCTCAGAAATCAGTAGGACCAGGTTCCTAAGAGGGAGAAATGTGGCAGGTGCTGAAAAGAGGACAACTGTTTTAGGATCTGTGTAAAGAGCAGGAAAAAACTACGTCATCCCTCTCCCACCTCATGCTGACCAACCTTTAACTTATCCCAAAGAAATTTCTATAGTTTCTGCAGAAATTTTAGTCAAGGCTTGAGAATTAGACAACATAGGCACAAAGAAGCACAGGAATGAAGCTTGGTACTGAAACTGTAGGGATTATGTGAAAGTTTGCACAAAAAATGGCAAGATCCCCTTCCTATGAAACCCTTTGTACAACCCAGCTTCTGAACACCAGCAGCAGACTGGCCATCGCCCAAGCAAGAAATGTGAAAACCACCTCTGGAGACAACATTCACAAATACTGAATCCCCAATAATTAAGAGAAGTCCACCAGGCAACAAGGTGTACTTGCACACACATGGGTTCCAATTAAAAAATATAATTTATTCCTTCAAGGTAGCTATTTGCATTTATTAGAACTTTAAAATGCTGACTGAAATTTTAAAAATAATGTTATGGTTAGAAAATAAAGTTAATAAACTCCTAAGGGAGGCAAATGACAGAAATGAAAATTGGAGAGAAAATTAAAAAAAAAAAAGAAAAAGAAAAGCCAACCTAATAGGCCTAACATACTACTAGCATGCATTCCAGAGAAGAGAGAAAACAGAATAAATGCCATCACCAAGGAACAATGCAAGAATATTGCACACAATTAAAGGATGAATCCAAAGATCAAAGAAGCATGAACAACTATGAAAAAGACACCAAAATATGTTATCACAAAGTTTTAGAACATATAAAGAGATAATTTTAAAAGTCCCCAGAGAAGAGGAAATTAACCACCAGACAACACGAAGGATAAAATATGAAAATGGCAGCCAACTTCCCTGAATAGCATCACTGGAACATCACAGACAATGGAGCCATGACTTCAAAATTCTGAGTGAAAAGTATTTCAAACCTGAACCTTTCACTCAGCCAATGGATTACACATGATGGCAGAATAAAGACAAATTCAATGAAGATCTTAAAAAATTTTATCTTCTAGGTATCATTTTGAAAATTACAGAAAATTCTAAACATGCATAAAAGTAGAGAGAATAATTTTTATATTTGTATATGTCACCATATATCCCATTTATACCTTTAACAACCAATTCATTCACTGTAAACTCATGGAAATTTCTTAAATATGAATATGCCTCAGCAAAACCAGAGTACACACTAAAAAATGGGGACCTTATGGGACCCAGGAAACAGATATTTCTAGGATTACAGTATTGTAGCATATCTAATCGGCAGATTAAGAAAAGACAGAAGGTGGCAAAAAAAATGTTTCCAAGAAAAACACAGAACAGATGGAATATCTATCACATATGACTGTGCAGGAAATTATACTGAGAGGAGTTTTACAAACTGTTGGAGGTTATGAGACTTCAAATTTAAAAGAAATTAAAGCAAATA